>SNQJ01S0050065.1:146323-164319 GCA_010110895.2 Picea sitchensis | reverse complement strand
AATTTCACCATTCGCCATACAATATATACAATGTTTTTAGGTATTCCGTAGATACCAAAACCCTAATCCCTTAATCCGGGATTAATTTACAAATCATCTAAAAATAGCAAAATCCGCTAAAAATAGCAAAAAACCGCCCAAAATAGCAAAATCCGCTAAAAATAGCAAAATCCGCTAAAAATAGCAAAAAAATGCCCTAGGTGAAGGGATCGTTAGACGCAGTCCTCGTATCTAACGCACCCACACACACACACATGCAAAGAATATAACACATACCCAACAATGCCAAGCAACCATGTTTCGACATCTTCCTCCTTCATGTGTTCTCCATCAAATGTACGAGACTTAGTCTTGTTCATTTCTCCCTTTAGTTCATCCATGCAAGATCTCCTATGTTTTCTTGTAGAATATGGTCTTGAACTAGTGTGTGCTTCCTTTTTGGAATGTTTCGGGGAGTGACGATGATGCCTGCTAACACTTCTCGGTCTTGTTTTCTTCTCAGGGGTTCCATGACTCCCTGTTTTGCTTGAATCACCCACCTTATCCAAATTCTTTTCGATCCTTTCCAGGCTCCGCATCAACTTTAGGTTGAATTCACCCTATTGTTCCTTATCTTTCATAAGCTTCATGTTATCTACTCGATGAGTTTGGGCATATTATGCAACCTTTCAATGATTTTCATCATACTTCCTTCCTTATCTATCTCTTCTCCATGCCCATTGGAGTTCGAGCCTTCTACTCCCAAATGAACATCCATCCCTTTAGCTTCCTTCTCTTAGTTGGAATCATTTTGTGCTTCCTCCATTCCTCTACAGTTAGTGTCAATTCTCTTTGGTCCTAACACTTGTTGAACTCTGCAAACACAACATGCATACAACCGTAATTTTTCAGGCCATCATTCCTTAACAAATCCCATAGAATTCATAAATCGAATCCGATTAGAGAAAATGTTATATTTCATGAATTTTTTTTAGCTCTTCTTGGCTCAATAATTTCAAGCCTTAGCCCTTTTCTCTTAGGCCCCACCCCTGCAACCACGGGCTGTGACCAAGAACTAAACCAATAGGCTCTTAATTAGGACTTCGGGTTCCAAAGTCTTCATAATACATCACCACAAACTCTTGGAGTTCTTAATTAATGAACTCACGAAGTAGGGTGGATCAATGGTCCACGTCTACCCAGCTTCCAATGACTGACACTCATTGTGGAACTTCTGTCATTAAAGCTTCGGGACTTCAGAGCTTTAGAACTTCAGGTTCTGGAAGCTTTCACGCTTTCTTCCTTCAAATCTCGTGACTTTGGAACCTCTGACTTCTCTATACTCCGAGCCCACATAGTAAAAATGTTACTAACTAAGGCGATGGAACATGGTATTCCTAGGAAGGTCAAAGCCACCTAGGAGATGTCATCCGGCCCATCCACGTCTACCCTTTCACTTCGAAACTTTGGGTTTCGAGAGTTTGTGCATCAACACATTCCTTTTTTTTTCGATTTCCACAGTTCTGAACTCTCCTTGAATAATCAACGATCCTTATCTCTCCCGCCACCAACAGTCGAGATCCACTTTATGATTTATTGATTCAGGGGTGTTCACCTCTCTTCACTTCCAATATTATGATTTCACAAATTACGAACGGTTCTCGCAACTAACCCGTGCATGACTTCACAAGATCTAATGGTTGGGATCTCCCCTCAGATCTATGGTGTAGATCTCTTCCAGGACCTCAGAGTTTCGGACTTTGGAGGCTTGTGCCTCGGCGCACCTCACTTCTCCCGATTTTCGAACTCCAAAAGGATTCCAGGATAACCCTCCTACAACTTCTCCAGATCTTACGGTCATAAAAAGGGTTTCCCTTCATTCCGAACCGATCCTACGACCCACATTACTCTACGGTCCAATACCACTTATGTCATGGTTTTACGACACTGCTACTCCTTCTGAGCTTCGTAACATGGACAAGGTAACTTCTTAGCACTCAGGAAGGTTCTGAGCTCCAAAATTAGTCGCTCTAGACAAAATTCCCACATGAAACCTCGATCCAAAGACCACTTATCTGGCCCATCCAAGCTCAGTGTTGAAAAATTGGCTCTGATACCAATTTAGGGTAGAATTCAACCTAAAGTTGATGTTGTGTAAAGAGTTGCACTGAGGATAGTGAAAAAATAAGGGTAGGGGATTGTAATAGCCCAAGGACGATCCCTAGTTATGTCTATGTATTGTAAGAATGTTGTATAGGATCGTGATCCAAGTGTATACAAGTTGGTGGGATTATGTATTTATTAGGCCAGAGAGACTAGGAGTTAAAGGCCAAGAGCCTGATTTTGTATATGTAATTATGAAGATCATTAATAAAATATAAAAACATCGTTTCATGTAGACCTACCACGAAGAAAGAGTGATTGGGGCCTAAGCTTCCACAAGGCTAGGTAAGGGAGAGGGAGATAAGTGTTGGGCCTAGGGGCTAAGCTAGGGGGCTTACTTTCAAAGGAGATAATAATTTATTATTATTTACTAAAAGGCCAAGGTGGACAATTGTTGAGTGTTGTCCTAAGTTCTTGGAAAGGAATATATGAAAAATGGAGTGCATGCAACTCCAGGAAGATAGGTGTGAACATGGGCACATGTAGTTAAAGCTGCAGAATTCATTCATGGAGGGGGTTCGCTACCCATTCTATCATCCTCCACCTGAGTTCATGGGGATCAAGGGGCATCTGAATCAGTTTTTCCTCTACATCTACAACTTCATACCCGTGCACCCATTTCTACCATACTCCAACTGAGTTCACTGGAATCCTTTCCTAGAACCTGTAACATCTCTGCGTTGGACCCCTCCATAGCCATGCACCTCTGAAGATCAAATCCTTGAATCCGAATGACGTCTTCTATGAATTATAAGCATTCTAAAATTGTTTGTGTCATGTGTTTTATAGTTGTTGGATGTTATGGCCATGCAATCCCTTAGCTAAGTATGTCTTGTTGTCGTTGTCTGTTCCTTGTTGAGCCTTTTTGTTGTCCTCCTTGTGTTGAAACAGAGTTGAAGAAGCAGGTTGGCAGGAATGTGTGCAACACTCTCTCCAGGTGAGGGAGGTGGTTGTGGGTAAAGAGGAAAGTTGTCAGGCCTATGGGAAGCTCTCTCCAGGTGAGAGAGTTTGTTGGGAAGTGGTTTTCTCCTAGAGAGAATCCAACACCAGCTACGGAGCTCTGAAAATTCTAGTCCGGCCTGTTGCTGAAGCCCAAGGCAAGGGAGGCGAAGCATCCGATGGAATGTGTGACTGTGAAGGTGTATACTCCTGGGGTGGGACAGGCATGTGGGGAATGAGATTCCAGGAGTAGTGAGCATAAGAAGGCTCCTAGGAGAGAATCCTTCTTCATAAAATGTGTGTCTTCCTATTGAGTTGGCCTAGCCTATGATTTCCTTTCCCGGTGGAGCTTAGCCCCAACTCTGGGGTTACCTACTACTGAGAGTGATGAGCAGTGTGGTCTAAGGATGGGAGGTTTGTGGAAGGTCTGCACGTAGTTGGTGGCGTTACTCCAATTGAAAATATAAGTAATATTAATGCGATTAATTCTTATGTTATGCAGGTATTTGATGCTTGAATGTTATCATGTATCCCATTGCATATGTGAATTGTTGTCTATTACATTTGAATCTGTATGGTAGCAGTAAATCTATGTTATATGTTTTAATTTGATTAAAATGCATGTTATATGTATGTACATACTAAGCAACAATACCACGCGAAAATACATTTATACATACATCTAACATGTATTTTAATCCAATTAAAACACATAACACAGAGTTACTGCTACCATACAGATTCAAATGTAATAAAAAATAATTCATATACGCAACGAGATACATGATAACATTCAAGCATCACATACATGCATAACATAATAATTAATCACATTAAGAATACTTATATTTTCAATGGGAGTAACACCACCAACTGCGTGCAAATGTTCCACGAACCTCCCAGCCTTAGACCACACTGCTCATCACTCTTAGCAGTAGGTCACCCCCGAGCTGGGACTAAGCTCCATTGGGCAAATAAATCCTAGGTTAGGAAAGGTCAACAGGAAGACACACAGTTTATGATGAAGGATTCTCTCCTAGGAGCCTTCTTACGCCCACTACTCATGAACTCTCATTCCCCACATGCCTATCCCACCCTAGGAGAATACACCTTCACTGTCACATAGTTCATTGGATGCTTCACCTCCCTTGCCCTGGGCTTTAGCAACAGGCTGGACCAGAATTCTCAGAGCTCCGTAGCTGGTGCTAGACTCTCTCTAGGAAAAACCCACTTCCCTGCAAACTCTCTCACCTGAAGAGAGCTACCCACAGGCCTGACAACATGCCTATTCAACCACAACCACCTCCCTCACCTGGAGAGAGTGTTTCACACAGGCCTGACAACCTACTTCTTCAACTCTATTCCCGCACAAGGAGGACAAAAACAAGGCTCGGGAACGAACAAACGATGGCAACAAGCCACAATCAACCAAGGGACTGCATGGCCACAACAACCAATAGCTATGACACACATGACAAAAACAGTTTCAGAATGCTCAGGCTTCACATAAGACATAGTTTGTCTTCACGTATTTGATCTTCAGAGGTGCGTGGAAATGCAGAGGTCCAACACAGGCATATTACGGGTTCTGGGAAAGGATTCCAATGAATTTAGGTGGAGTATGGTAGAATGGGTGCGTGGGTACGTAGTTGTAGACGCAGACAAAAAATGGGTTCAGATTCCCCCCCCTGATCCCAACAAACTTAGGTGGAGGATGAAATAATGGGTAGAAAACCCCCTCCACGACTTACTTATACAGATTTAACTACATTCACCCAATTCGACACCTCTCTTCTTGGAGCTGCATGCACTCCATTTTGCATATGTTCCTTTCCAGGAACTTAGGAGAACACTCAACAATTTTCCACCTTAGCCTTTTAGAAAATAACAATAAATTGTTATCCCCTTTGGACGTAAGCCCTCTAGATTAGCCCCTAGGCCCAACACTTAGCCTCCTCTCCCTTAGCCATCCTTGTGTAAGATTAATCCCCCATCACTCTTTCTTCATGGTCAGTCTACATGCAGCGATGCTTTTATATTTTATTAATGCTCTGCATAATTACATATACAAAATCAAGCTCCTGTCGTTTAACTCCTAGGATCTATGGCCTAATAAACACATAAGACCATAAACCTATATACACTTGGGTAACCATCCTATAGAACATGTTTACAATACATATACATAAATGGGGCTCGTCCTTGGGGTATTACAATCCCCTCCCCTTGTTTTTGCATTATCCTCAGTGAAACTCTTTACAGAACATCAACTTTAGGTTGAATTCACCCTAAATTGGTATCAAAGCCAAGGTTTCAACACTGAGCCTGGATGGGCCAGATAAGTGGTATTTGGACCGAGGTTTCATGTGGGAATTGTGTTTGGAGGGAATAATTTCATACTTGAGAACCTTCCTGAGTGCCAAGAAGTTAACTTGGTCATCTTACGAAGCTCAGGAGGAGTAGCAGTGTCGTAAAACCATGAGATAAGTGGTATTGGACCATAGAGTAATGTGGGTCATAGGATCAGTTCGGAAGGAAGGGAAAACCTTTTTACGACTGTCAGATCTGGAGAAGTTGCAGGAGGGTTATCTTGGAAGCCTTTTAGATTTTGGAAATCGAGAGAAGCGGGGTCCATTGAAGCACAATCCTCCGAATTCTGAAACTCTGAGGTCCCATAAGTGATCTACACCCTAGATCTAAGGGGTGATCTCGACTGTTAGATATTTTGAAGTCGCGCATAGGTTAGTCGCGAGAACCCTTCGAAATTCACAAAATCGGAAGATTGGAAGTGAAGAGAGGTGAACACCTCCGAACCAAGAAATCATGAAGAAATAAGGAGGGAGAAATAAGGACCATCGATTATCCTAGGAGGGTTCTAAACTGCGACAATCAGAAAAAAGGGGAATGTGTTGATGCACAAACCCCCGAAAATGTAAGTTTCGAAGTGAAAGGGTAGATATGGTGGGGCCAAATGATTTCACCTGGGTGACATGGACCTTCCTAGGCATACCATGTCCCATTGTCTTAGTTGGTGAAAATTGTACTATGTGGACCCAGAGGATAGATAAGTCAAAAGTTTGGAATTCGCGAGATTGGAAAGAAGCAAGCATGAAAGCTTCCAGAACCCGAAGTTCCAAAGTACCAAACCTTCAATGACAGAAGTTCCATAGAGAGTGTTAGTCATTGGATGCTCAGTAGACGTGGATCGTTGATCGACCCTACTTCACGAATTTGTTAATTCGTTACTCCAAGAGTTTGTAGTGATGTATTAGGAAGACTTCAGAACCCAAAGACCTGATTAAGAGCCTATGGATCTAGAGCTTGGTCACATCGTGTGGTTGTAGGGGTTTGGGCTAAGAAAAAAGGGCTAAGGCCTGAAATTATCACAGAGCTGAGCAAAGCTCGAAAAAATTCATGAAATCTGAACGTTTTCTGTAATCGGATTCGGTTTATGAATTCTGTGGGATTTGTTAAGGAATGATGGTCTGAAAACTTATGGTTGTCTACAAGTTGTGTTTCCAGAGTTCAACGAGTGTCGGGACTGAAGCGAATTGACACTAAGGGAAGAGGAATGGAGGAGGCACATAATGCTTCCAACTCATAGAAGGAAGCTAAAGGGATGGATGTCCATTTGGGAGTAGAAGGATCGAACTCGAATGGGCATGGAGAAGAGATAGATAAGGAAGGGTGTATGATGAAAATCATTGAAATATTGCAGAAAGATGCCCAAAATCACTGAGAAGATAACAAGAAGCTTATGAAAGCTAAGGAACAATAGGGTGAATTCAACCTAAAGTTGATGTGGAGCCTGGAAAGGATCGAAAAGAAGTTGGATAATGTGGGTGATTCAAGAAAAATAGGGACTTGTGGACCCCTTGAGAAGAAAAGAAGATCGAGAGGCATTAGTAGGTATCATCGTCACTCCCTGAAACATTCCAATAAGGAAGCACGTAGTAGTTCAAGCCCATCTCCTACCAGAAAAAATAGGAGATCTGGAGTGGATGAACTAAAGGGAGAAATCAACAAGATTAAGTCTCTTATGTTTGATGGAGAACACAAGAAGGAGGAGGATGTCGAAACATGGATTCTTGGCATGAGGAAATATTTCCAACTACAAAATTATTCCTCTCATGTAGAAGGAAGAATTGCAATGTATCAATTGAAAGGAAAGGCATCCATGTGGTGGGATCGTCTTGTGCAAGTGGAGCACATTAGAGAGAAAGATGTTACTTGGAAATAATTCATGAAGTATTTTGAAAATAAATACTTGACTAAAAGATACTATGACAGAAAGATGAAAGAGTTCTTTGAACTCAATATGGGCAGCATGTCCATTGATGAATATGAATGAAGTTTATTAGAGTTGTTGAAGTATGTTCCATTCATCAAATATGAGACTTTAAAAATTCAAAGGTATCTAAGTGATCTACCACCTTCCATCGGTGACAAGATCCAGTATGATGACCCTAATCCTATGGAAGAAACTATAAGGAGAGAAAAATGCTTGTATGAGAAGCAAAATGAAAATCCTACTTTTTGGAAGGCTTGGGAAGACAAGAAGAATTTCAAGATGGATCAGAGGAAGAAGGGAGCCAAGCCACCATTTTTCATAAATAGTTCTCAAGGAGAGCCATCTTTTAGAGAGCCAAAGAATGCTGAAGTGGGTGGGAAAATCCCAAGACAACCACCTATGGAATGTTGGGGTTGTAAAGGAAACCATAGGTACAGAGATTACCCCCACATAAATGACAAAGTGAGAGTTGTCCGCAATGTTCAGAAGGCTGAAACAGTGGAGGACATGGGCATTAGAATACCAAGGATCTATGCAACCATGGACAATAAGCAAGTAGAATATCAATTTCACATCATTGAAGTGGAAGGTATGATCAACAACCATGCCTTTACTATTTTAATATACTCGGGAGCTAATCATAGTTATGTAGATCCTAGAATGCTGGAAAGTTTGCATTTACCAAGAAGAAATCATGAAAAATCCTGGTTAGCGCAGTTGGCTACAGGAACCAAGAGAAAGGTTACAAAATTGGTTAAATCATGTCCAGTGGACATGAATGGAATAAGTACTAAGGCAGACCTGAATATCTTTCCTTTAGGTTCTTATGATTACCTAATTGGTATGGAATGATTAGACTAGCACCACGCCATCTTAGATTGTCGTAACAAGGAATTTTCTTGCCCATATGAGGAAGGGAATCAGAGGATAGTCCAAGGAATTCCCAAAGAAGTTGTTGTCAGAGAAATCTCAGTAATGCAGATGAAGAAGTGTTACAGGAAAGGTTGTCAATTATTTGCAGCCCATGTGGAGGAGGCATCTAAGGACGAGGTCTCAAATATAGAAGACCATGTGCTATTAAAGGAGTTTTAGGATGTATTCCAAGAGGTACCAGGACTACCCCCGAAAAGAGATATTGACTTCTCTGTAAACTCGATGCCTGGAGTAGCTACAATGTCAAAAGCTCCTTACAAAATGAGTATGTCAAAGCTGAAAGAACTGCAGTTGCATCTTGAAGAGATGCTGAAGAAGGGGTATATATGCCCAAGTGTGTCACCTTGGGGTGCCTTGGTCCTATTCATGAAAAATAAGTATGGGATATTGAGATCGTGCATCGATTTCAGAGAGTTAAACAAAGTGACTATTAAGAACAAGTATCCTTTGTCATGGATCGATGATCTCTTTGACGAGTTGAAGGATGCTAAGATGTTTTAAAAAAAAGATCTTAGATCATGATATCACCAGGTAAGAATAAAGGATGAAGATATCAGTAAGACCACCTTTAGAACAAGGTATGGTCACTATGAATTCACAGTGGTGCCATTTGTGCTGTCAAATGCACCCACTTTTTTTATGTGTTTAATGAATGGTGTATTCAGGGACTATCTGGACAAGTTTGTCAGAGTCTTTTTAGATGAAATCCTAGTGTATTCCAAGTCAGAGGAATATCATGAACAACATATGAAGATGGTGTTGCAAGTGTTAAGAGAGCACCAACTTTATGCCAAATTGAGCAAGTGCTCATTTTATTAAAAGAAGATCCATTATGTGGGGTATATAATTTCAAAATATGGGATAGATGTGGATCCTGAGAAGATAGAAGCCATCAGAGAATGGTCAATGCCTAAGAATGTGATAGAAGTCAGATCCTTTATGGATTTAGCTAGCTATTACAGAAGGTTCATTGCAGGATTATCAGGGATAGCTCACCCCATCACTCACTTGCAAAGGAAGGAGAAGAAGTTTCAAAGGATAGAAGATTGTGACAAAGGCTTCTAGTGATTGAAGCAATTGTTAACCAGTGCTCCAATCCTAAGGATTGTAGACCCGAATGAAGACTTTGTAGTGTGTATAGATGCATGCAAAGAAGGACTGGGAGGAGTCCTCAATCAAAATGGGTTTGTAATTTGTTATGAGTCCAGGAAGTTGAAAGACCACGAAAAGAACTATGCCACTCATGATTTGGATTGGCAGCTATCGTTCACGCTCTGAAGAAATAGAAGCATTACCTCATGGGAAAAAGGTTTGAACTGGGAACATAACATAATGGTCTGAAGTATTTGTTTGATCATCCAAACTTGAATTCTAGACAGAGTAGGTGGTTGGAGTTCATTTGTGAGTATGACTTTGTGTTACACATTATTTTGGTCACCCCGATGATGTGTCTACAAGCATGTATTCAACCTCTCAAAAGGATCTTTCCCATGAGAAAAGTAATTGGTTTCCTTCTCTACAAAGCCTTTTTTTTTAAGGACGTCATAGGTTAGTAGTATGATACAATGTGGAAATGCCTAATTTCCACAGGCTGCTATATAGACAAGGTGTGGCCGCGTTCTAAAACTGAGAAAAAGGAAGAAGTTCATGAAAGTTCTAGAAGGAATCTTCTAGAATATGAGTTGGCATCCATGTTGTTGAGATCCTACCCACCTTTCTGATTTGGTGGGATCATATTGATCTCTTTAACCATCTCTCTTTCTCCCATATAATGATGGATTTCTCATGGAAAAGGTTAAGCATTAAGTAAGAAGAAGCATTAAGAAAGAGAAAGTAATGAATGATTAAGGTTGAGTAGGCTGTGAATTGTGTGAGGTTCTCTACATCAGATGTTTGAAGGCTTCATCTCAACTTATCGAGTTATTGTGGATCATCTTCATGCAAGCTTGGAGCAAGTATGTGTGTCAAGAGCAAGGGCCACCGAAAGTGAACTTAGCGACACCAAGGCTATTTGGTTGTATCTTCCACTTTCTCTTAATATAATACAATGGCATGTTTCTTTCCCATAAAATCATTCTCATTTTATTACATGATTCTTTGATCACGTGTATAAGTCTTCATTGAATATACTATTATTTCTTTCACTTTGATTGGTTTATGTTTCATTGTAGGATCAATACCACAAGATAACCGAAGTGAAGCAGGGACAACAAAGACATAAGGAAGTGGTACTCAAAGGTATGCCGCACATCCTTTATTTGATAATAGATTCAATGATTAGAGATTAGGGAAAGCACCATGCTCTGTCTTGTTTTCTTCTAGATCTAGGTGGATCTAGGGAGATCAGTTTATGTCCGCATTTACCGATATTATCCAATAACACTTTGATATCAACCATATCAAAGGAAACGAGAACAAAGTGGTTGATGCACTCACCAGGAGAGTGCATTAATTACATGATACATGCATTAGCATGTACCAAATTGATATTAAAGGAAGAATTTCAGAGGCTAAAAATGCAGATTTGCAGTACAAGGATTTAGTAGCAAAGCTACAACAAGGTGAGATGCCACAAAAAGTTGAAAATTATAAATTGGAAGCCAATGGAAAACTTATGTACAAGAAAATAATTTATGTACCTAATGTCTAGGACTTGAAACTTATGATTTTGAATGAAATGAATAATGTGCCTTATGCAGGGCACCCTATATATCAAAAAATTGTGGCAGTAGTCAAGAGCCATTACTTTTGGCTAGGTATGAAGAAAGAAATTGGAAATTACATCACTAGATTTTTGGAGTGCCAGAAGGTTAAAGCTAAGCATAGGCACCCAATAGGGTTTCTGCAACCTTTAACCATTCTTGAGTGGAAGTGGGAGGTAGTGACAATTAATTTCATCATAGGATTGCCAAGGACAGGAAAGCAACATGATTGAATCATGGTGGTGGTGGAAAAGCTTACGAAAGATGCCCATTTTATTCCATTAAAGACTACACACAACACAAATAACGTTGTTGATATTTTTATGAGGGAAATAGCACGATTGCATGGTATTCCCAAGACAATTGTGTTTGACAGGGACCCGAAATTTACCTCAAAATTCTAGAAAGTGTTATTCGAAGCGTTCAGAATGAATCTGAATTCAACACTTCTTATCATCCTGAGTCTGATGGGCAGACAAATAGGGTGAATCGAGTAATAGAAGACATACTAAGGATGTATGTGATGGAAAAACCATCTAAATGGAAAGACTACCTACACTTGGTAGAATCTGTCTACAACAATGGGTATCAAGCATCATTGAAGATGAGCCCATTTGAAGCACTTTATGGCAGAAAGTTCAATACTCCAATAATTTGGGATAATCCAACTGATACAGTAGTGGTTGGGCCAGAGTTGCTCAAGGAAGTGTAAGATCAAATGCTAAAAAGAATTTAAAGGCTGCCCAAAACAGGTAGAAGAGTTATGCTGATAAGAACAGAACCCATAGGGATTTTAAAGTGGGAAATCATGTTTTCCTGAAAGTAAAATCCAACAAAAGTTCCCTGAGGCTGGGAAACTATTCGAAGTTGGCAACCAGATTTTGTGGGCCATTTGAAATCCTAGAAAGGATTGGTCCAGTTGCATATATACTTGCATTGCCAGCATCCATGACTGTACATAATGTGTTTCATATTTCTTTTCTTAAGAAATATATACCTTATGTTAATCATGTAATCAATTGGAATGTGATTCAGGTGGAGCAAGAAGGCCTCTTGCAAGTGCATCCTGTGCGCATATTGGACCGGAAGGGAAAACATCTCCGGAATTGAGCCATAGGGCTTGTAAAGGTTTAGTGGACCTGGTATGGTCCTAAGGATGCAACATGGGAACATGAAGATTGTATGCGGGCAAAGTACCCACATGTTTTTGAAGATTTTTGAAATCTTATTGATGTTGTGTAAAGAGTTACACTGAGGACAATGAAAAAATAATGGGAGGGGCTTGTAATACCCAAAGGACGAGCCCCAATTATGTCTATGTATTGTAAACATGTTGTATAGGCTGGTGAGACAAGTGTATATAAGATGGTGGGCTTATGTGTTTATTAGGCCGGAGAGCCTAGGAGTTAAAGGCCAGGAGCCTGATTTTGTATATGTAATTATGGAGATCATTAATAAAATATAAAAATATCGTTGCGTGTAGATCAACTACGAAGAAAGAGTGATGGAGGACTAAACTTCCACAAGGCTAGGTAAGGGAGAAGAGGCTAAGTGTTGGGCCTAGGGGCTAAGCTAGGGGGCTTACCTCCAAAGGGGATAATAATTTATTATTATTTTCTAAAAGGCTAAGATGGACAATTATTGAGTGTTTTCGTAAGTTCTTGGACAGGAACATATGCAAAATGGAGTGCATGCAGCTCCAGGAAGACAGGTGTCGACCTGGGTGCATATAGTTAAAGTTGTAGAAGCCATTCGTGCAGGGGGTTCGCTACCCATTGTGTCATCCTTCGTCTAAGTTCGTTGGGATTGGGGGTCGTCTGAACCTATTTTGCCTCTACATCTGCAACTGCATACCCGCACACCCATTCTCCCATACTCCACCTGATTTCACGGGGATTCTTTCCTAGAACCCGTAATATCTCTGCGTTGGACCCCTGCATAGCCACACACCTCTGAAGATCAAATCTGTCAAGTCAACCCACATCTTCTGTGAAGCCTGGGCATCCTGAATTTGTCTGTGTCATGTGTGTCATAGTTGTTGGTTGTTGTGGCCATGTAGTCCCTTGGTTGAGTGTGGATTGTTCTTGTCGTTTGTTCCTTATTGAGCCTTGTTGTTTTCCTCCTTGTGTGGGAACGGAGTTGAAGAAGCAGGTTGTTAGGCATGTGTGCAACACTCTCTCCAAGTGAGGGAGGTGGTTGTGGTTGAAGAGGCAGGTTGTCAGGACCATAGGCAACTCTCTCCAAGTGAGAGAGTTTGTTGGGAAGTGGTTTTCTCCTAGAGAGAGTGCAACACTAGCTACAAAGCTCTAAGAATTCCGGTCTGCCCTGCTGCTGAAGCCCAAGGCAAGGGAGGTGAAGCATCTGATGGACTGTGTGACAGTGAAGGTGTATACTCCTGGGGTCTAACATGCATGTGAGGAATGAGAGTCCGTGAGTAGTGGGCGTAAGAAGCTCCTCGGAGAGAATCCTTCTTCATAAACTGTGTATCTTCCTGTTGACCTTGCCTAGCCTAGGATTTCCTTTCCCGGTGGAGCTTAGTCCCAGCTCAGGGGTGACCTACTGCTGAGAGTGATGAGCAGTGTGGTCTAAGGCTAGGAGGTTCATGGAAGGTTATCAGTGTGATTCTTGAATGTTATCATGTATCTGGTTGTGTATATGAATTACTGGCTATTACATTTGAATCTGTATAGTAGTAATAACTCTATGGTAGGTGTTTTAATTCGATTAAAATACATGTTAGATGTATGTATCTCTGAGGGGTATCATTGAGTGGCCTGTTGGTTCCCATCAATTTTTTATTATAGTGAATTATTGATTTATTGATATCTAAATAAATTTGTTTTGATTATCTCTACTTGCAAATAAAGTTTATCTTATTTACCCAAAAAATTATTCACCATTTTATATTCTTTCATATATATATATATATATATATATATATATATATTCTCCACCACAAACAAAGTTTATCTTATTTATCCAAGAAAATTATTCACATTTTATTTCTCTATCTCTCTCTCCACATATATATATATATATATATATATATATATATATATATATATATATAATGTTTATATTTAAATATCTTATTAAAATGGATAAATTAAATATATATTTTAATGGATAAATTAAATATATATTTTAACACATATATATTTATACAAACTTTTATTGTCAAGTTTTTTTCAATTTAGAAGTTTTAAGATGAATTTAAGTGGGTTTTCCTTATACGTATACTACTCTTTATATATAGATATTTTTGCTACTTATAGACTTCATGTTTAACATGAAAATGATTATAATATTCATTGAAAATGATTATAATATTAATTTGACTACATATATATCAATTAAAATTAAAAAATGTTAAAGTGAATTTAAACATTTTAATGATAAATTTTTTACATGAAGTTTATAAATAGTATAAATAACATTTTTTGGGGGTTGGAGATTGAGCTTTGGTTGAAGCATTGGGATGTCAAAAAATTAATTATTCCACCACTTAAAGGACAGTGTTTTTGAAAATTAGGTACAAGAAAGGAGAAAACTAACAAACTAATTGTAATCTTGATTTTGCAGAGAAAAGAAATAGACAAACTAATTGTAATCTTGAGAAAACTAACAAACTAATTGTAATCTTGATTTTGCAGAGAAAAGAAATAGACAAACTAATTGTAATCTTGATTTTGCAGAGAAAAGAAATAGAAATAGACAGTGAGTTTTTTTGTAAGGAAAAGAAATAGAAATAGAAAATGAGTTCTTAACAGTGTTAACATGAGATTTTATATTTTATTCATTTTTGTTTTTTAATTTGTAAACTAATGTTAATGTTCATATTTATTAGATAATATATGTTTTCTTGTAGCATGCATACTTTGTTTTTTATTTAAAAATTTTATTTAAATTCTTATGTTGTGTAATGTTTTTGTATTAGTTGTTGTTAAGTTTTAGTACAGAAGTGTTGTTGTTAAGTTTTAGTACAGAAGTGTTGGGTTAATTTACTATAGCAGGGAATGATTCATTGAAGTTATTTCGCTATTGTGATCTAAGTTTTAGTTTGTTGTTATAATTCTCTTTGGTTTTGTTGTAATAGCTTTTTTGTTTTTGTTGTAATCGCCTTTTTACTCTCTGTTGAAACAACTGCTAAAATTGTAAAACAAGGTATCGATCTTTGTTTATGATGCAGGAGTGGTTCTTCGGGGATATACCATTAATGATCTGATATGAACAAACACAACTATTTGCAATTACATCTAAACAATGAAGTGCAACAATTTGTTTCTGTCCTCATAACTGAAAGACGGTTCATCTTAGAGACAGCTCCTGTGATCCATTTGAAAGGCGGAACCTCTTTTCCTTTGTAACATGGTTTTGAAGTGAACATGATCCAGATGATCCGAGAGTTTGCTAGCAAAAGCGAGGATCGATCTCGCTCAAATAAAAATAAATCAGCGATTCAGGGAAGGTCCCTGCGATCTCTCTTCCTAAGAAATCCGCATACCAAGCGGTTCGTGGCTATTGGAACGTCCATCCATCAACATAGAAAAGGCAAATGGTCACGGCAACCGTGGCCGCAATATGTGACCGTTGCGTTTCCTTCTCGGTAGCGGCCATGGCACAATCTCCCATGTAATAGAATGTATAAGGTGTTGCAATTGTAAAATTGTATAGATACCCATAAACCAAATGAACAATCTCGTATGAAAATTGAAAAGGATGATTGATCGATATGTGTAGATGAATATAGTAACTTTGATGTTTTTTTCAGAGTTGGGAAAGTTGGAAAGAGGAATATTTTATATTGAAGAACAGTTGCAAATGTAGGTTTTTCACGGGATTATCGTCGCTGTTATATACATGGATGGTAATCTGCAGAAATTTCTTCCGGAAATATAGCCATGATTGGAGGGTTATCGGCCGCCGATTTACAATGTGAAATTTGTGATTCTTTTAAGGCAGTAACGGACAGCTGGGATTTAGGGATAATTGTGAGTTGTAATAGTATGAATCGAATCTATGGCAAGGTAGTAGACTGAGGCGTGATTGTAGAGGCAGTAAATGGAAATTAAATTTTTAAGTTACCGTTGTGATTTAGTACGACGAGACTGCATTCTCCTATTTAAATTTCCAAAGCAGGCATTCTTAGAGTACAGTACTCAACACAAACTCTAAAATGGCAGAACGTTGGGAGGTATTGACGGCAAAAAGTTGGGTTCAAGAGGAGATGTATACATCGAAGATAATTGGCCGAAGAAGAGAAGGGAGTCGAAAACGTAGAGAATATCTAAGCCACTTAAGTGCCTGAGCAGAGCTAGTTGAGGTAAGACTTGGACAATGTTATTTTCAATGACAGGTTGGTCTTACCTGAGCTACCTCTGCTGGGGCACTAGGTGATAAATTCCTGGGAGTACCGGGCGCACTATACAATTGCTTCTCATGTTGTGTGGCAATATCTTAGGCTACTTGGAACCTAAAGTAGAAATGACAATGTTTCTGGAACAAGGTTAATCCTGTGACAACTCGTAGGATTTATATTAATTACAACAAACAGACTTTTGTTTTTCATAATATTGTACTTTTTGTTTTATTACACGATCCTACACCTGAGATTTTAGACATATATGTCTTGTCCTGTGTGTATTAAGCACATTACAGAATGAGATCCACTGTTCGGGCGAAATGCTTCCACGTTTGATGTGCGGAAGAAGATAGTTCAGCCCGGTCCATGTACAACTCTTTCCACTCCGCTCATGCGCTGGAAAACAAAATTTATCAATTTGTTTAGCATTGTAATACAAGGTCACTTCTATACTCATTCTGTAATGTAAATAGAGATGACACTCACCCTCCTTTGTGGGAAGAATTCTCTATTCAACAGTGCAGATTTCTTAATATTGTGTTTGAGAAGTAGAGATGTATGCTTTTGTAGTATCATTTACAATTTGAATAAAATTAGCAATGGGCCATTTTAGTTCATATGCATGATAAATTAGGTTGTATAGATATTCGATTTCTTTTGGCTCATAATATGTATGTATCGATCATAATATGTAAGGATGGAGGCAATAATTTATATCTGACATGAAGGCAATATTGCAACAATTTTAACACATTTCTGAAAGCTCATAATATGTATGCATCGCTCATAACATGTAAGAATGAAGGCAATAATTTATATCTGACATGAAGGAAATATTGCAACAATTTTAACACATTTCTGAAAGAGAGATTGGTAAAAAGCTTAGTATAGAATGGTATAAAAATGAAAATTATCATGGAGTAAGATTTGATGACATCATGGAGCAAGATTTGATGTTATAGGTTATGCTATTATCTTTACTAGCTAAGAGAATTTTGTAACATATATATTATTTTTATGCTTACCTCATCGATGAAGAGAACAAACAATGTTCTACCAAATTTACCTACGGTAAATCATTGCAAGCCATGTTCAACAATAAACAACTATTGTAAAAAATACTAAAATAAATTTCGACTAAAGAAAACTATGGTAAATTACAAAAAATTATACTAAAACATTTTTAACCATAATCAAATATAGTCACTATGGTTACCCATAGTCAACATGGTCAACCTTAATCAACTATAATTAAACATGGTCAACTTATATCAACTAAAACCAACCAGATTCAAAGATATTTAACCGATGAATACCAAGTTAAACATACTAAACTAAAGTCAACTATAGTCAAATACATTCCATTATAATAAACCATAGTCAAATATATTCAAATATAGTCTATCATAGTTAAACAAATTTAATCATATTCAAGCATAACTATGCATTATCAACCATAGTCAATTCTGTTCAATCCTCGTAAACTATGATCAACCATAGCCAAATATGGTTAACCATGGAAAACCATGGTCAAACATGGTGAATCTATAGAAAACCATAGTCAACCAATGTCAACCATAGTTAAACATGGACAACCATAGCCAACCAATGTCAACCATAGTCAAAC
>SNQJ01S0050065.1:131490-146313 GCA_010110895.2 Picea sitchensis | reverse complement strand
ACAGCTGGGATTTAGGGATAATTGTGAGTTGTAATAGTATGAATCGAATCTATGGCAAGGTAGTAGACTGAGGCGTGATTGTAGAGGCAGTAAATGGAAATTAAATTTTTAAGTTACCGTTGTGATTTAGTACGACGAGACTGCATTCTCCTATTTAAATTTCCAAAGCAGGCATTCTTAGAGTACAGTACTCAACACAAACTCTAAAATGGCAGAACGTTGGGAGGTATTGACGGCAAAAAGTTGGGTTCAAGAGGAGATGTATACATCGAAGATAATTGGCCGAAGAAGAGAAGGGAGTCGAAAACGTAGAGAATATCTAAGCCACTTAAGTGCCTGAGCAGAGCTAGTTGAGGTAAGACTTGGACAATGTTATTTTCAATGACAGGTTGGTCTTACCTGAGCTACCTCTGCTGGGGCACTAGGTGATAAATTCCTGGGAGTACCGGGCGCACTATACAATTGCTTCTCATGTTGTGTGGCAATATCTTAGGCTACTTGGAACCTAAAGTAGAAATGACAATGTTTCTGGAACAAGGTTAATCCTGTGACAACTCGTAGGATTTATATTAATTACAACAAACAGACTTTTGTTTTTCATAATATTGTACTTTTTGTTTTATTACACGATCCTACACCTGAGATTTTAGACATATATGTCTTGTCCTGTGTGTATTAAGCACATTACAGAATGAGATCCACTGTTCGGGCGAAATGCTTCCACGTTTGATGTGCGGAAGAAGATAGTTCAGCCCGGTCCATGTACAACTCTTTCCACTCCGCTCATGCGCTGGAAAACAAAATTTATCAATTTGTTTAGCATTGTAATACAAGGTCACTTCTATACTCATTCTGTAATGTAAATAGAGATGACACTCACCCTCCTTTGTGGGAAGAATTCTCTATTCAACAGTGCAGATTTCTTAATATTGTGTTTGAGAAGTAGAGATGTATGCTTTTGTAGTATCATTTACAATTTGAATAAAATTAGCAATGGGCCATTTTAGTTCATATGCATGATAAATTAGGTTGTATAGATATTCGATTTCTTTTGGCTCATAATATGTATGTATCGATCATAATATGTAAGGATGGAGGCAATAATTTATATCTGACATGAAGGCAATATTGCAACAATTTTAACACATTTCTGAAAGCTCATAATATGTATGCATCGCTCATAACATGTAAGAATGAAGGCAATAATTTATATCTGACATGAAGGAAATATTGCAACAATTTTAACACATTTCTGAAAGAGAGATTGGTAAAAAGCTTAGTATAGAATGGTATAAAAATGAAAATTATCATGGAGTAAGATTTGATGACATCATGGAGCAAGATTTGATGTTATAGGTTATGCTATTATCTTTACTAGCTAAGAGAATTTTGTAACATATATATTATTTTTATGCTTACCTCATCGATGAAGAGAACAAACAATGTTCTACCAAATTTACCTACGGTAAATCATTGCAAGCCATGTTCAACAATAAACAACTATTGTAAAAAATACTAAAATAAATTTCGACTAAAGAAAACTATGGTAAATTACAAAAAATTATACTAAAACATTTTTAACCATAATCAAATATAGTCACTATGGTTACCCATAGTCAACATGGTCAACCTTAATCAACTATAATTAAACATGGTCAACTTATATCAACTAAAACCAACCAGATTCAAAGATATTTAACCGATGAATACCAAGTTAAACATACTAAACTAAAGTCAACTATAGTCAAATACATTCCATTATAATAAACCATAGTCAAATATATTCAAATATAGTCTATCATAGTTAAACAAATTTAATCATATTCAAGCATAACTATGCATTATCAACCATAGTCAATTCTGTTCAATCCTCGTAAACTATGATCAACCATAGCCAAATATGGTTAACCATGGAAAACCATGGTCAAACATGGTGAATCTATAGAAAACCATAGTCAACCAATGTCAACCATAGTTAAACATGGACAACCATAGCCAACCAATGTCAACCATAGTCAAACGTGGACAACCATATCCAAACATTATTATACATTGTCAACCATAGTCAAACATGATCAACTCTTGTTAATGAAGATCAACCTAGTTCAATCATTATTAAATACGTCCACCTTTGCTCGAGCATGTTGAACCAAAATCAAACATGGTCAAACATTTTTACATAGTCAATGATGGTCAACCATATGCAATGCAAATCTCCCATTGTCAACTATAGTCAACCATGTAGAAACATTGAAAAGCATGTTCAAACATGATCAACCATGGTTAACCACATTCAAATTTCAAACATGCTCAACCATAGTCAACCCTAGTAAACAATGGTTGACCCAAGTCAAACATAGTCAACCAAAGTCAAACATAGTCAACCAAAGTCAACCATGTTAAAAAATAATCAAACATACTCAAGCCTAAACAACCATTGTTCAACATAGTCAAAGGTGGTCAACCATGGTCAACTAATAGATATTTCAATAAAATTATATTGATATTTTAATTCAGAAATCAACTACTCTTCCTTTTGCATGTTAGCTTAACAAGCACAACCACATAATTAAAAATGATTATAGGTGATCAACCTTTGTCAACTAATAAATATTTCAATAAAACTATATTGATATTTTAATTCATAAATCAACTAATCCTCTCTTGCATATTTACTTAACTAGCACAACCACTTGAAAGTGGTTAAATGTGGTTGATATATTTTGAAAGGTACAAAATGAAACCAATACACTTATATAAACCACTTTTAATTATGCAAATGTGATAATTGTATAGCATCCTAGGAAGAATGACAAATTTTATTATAGGAAAATTATGCATATAATTACTATCCATATAAGTGATTATTTTGGGTAATTCGTTTTTTTAGTAATACCACTAAACAAAGTTATGTAAACATTTGAATTTTTTTAAAAGAAACAGGGTTTTGTAAAATCATCATTCGTTTAAATTGCATTTTTAAATGTAAAAAAGGATTCAACAGCCTGAAAAACTGTCAAACTCCTAAAATTATATAGATTCAATTACTTAAATCTACAGTTCCAACCATTTTTAACCATATTTCGAACAAAATTGATTGAAAAATACTAGTGAACATTTACACTAAACACAAACTAATGGGTCAATATTTAAACTACGGGCAAACGAATTGGTCAATCCTTTTGGCATTGCCACTGGAGATAGCTTCTGGTTTGATCTTAGGAGCACTCATTGGTTTGATCTTGGGAGCATTCATAGTCAGAACATTGTTCTCCAATTTAGCAAAATAGCATCCGTATTCACGTCTTTGACAGCCAGCCAGAATTGTCGAACATTTATACTACGCGCAAACGAATCGTCCCTTCTTTGTCAATATGTTATATTTGTAAAAACTTTAAATTTAAAATTAACGTATTATTAATATATGTAAATATACATGAAAAGACAATAAAAATATTAATACGTTATTAACCTTTTTTTATAAAGAAATAAGTAAATTTTTAATGAACAAAGATAAGGGAAATGTCATTATTTTTTTAATGAACAAATAAGTAAATACTCTTTTTAATGGACAAATATAAGTGAGTAATTAACAAATCACAGCATGAAACTGAAATCTCAGATGGATGGGCAATGTCATCCGCTTGTTATTTAATATTTTTTATTTACGACAAGTGTAAACATTTTATTTTTTTAGATTTTTTAAATAATTATCATTTAAATTTGATTGGTTATTACTCCGAAAGGCGTACATCTATTGACAATGGGCACAATTAATCACCTTTTAATCTCAAATTCTAATCTAATGGCTAACAATTGAAGATGCTGGCATATTCTTAGTCGTTGTCCCAAATCAATGAATGTGATTTACTCTTCATAACTTCCTTGTATTTTTTAATACATCTGTTAACCTGTTTACTTTTTAACATTTACCTAATCATATTAAGAAATTACTCTATCACCATATGATTGCCACGTTTAAATGATTAACCTTTGAGATTACCTCAAATATCAGTGCGTTTCATTCTCTACCACTAATTTCCTCAGCTATCCGAGGGTTTCATATTGGATGAGCGTTTTATTTTCTGTATGATGATGGCCAGAAAAATGTTTGGGCTGCTGTAGCATCTCTTCCGCAGTACTACACAGTGGCATGATTGGAATTTTGTAAGCACAATGGACACCCGTTTCTTCCCCAATAAACACGTCTTATATGTTTA
Organism: Picea sitchensis; assembly: GCA_010110895.2. Classification (NCBI taxonomy): domain Eukaryota; kingdom Viridiplantae; phylum Streptophyta; class Pinopsida; order Pinales; family Pinaceae; genus Picea; species Picea sitchensis. The sequence goes on along the minus strand of SNQJ01S0050065.1, from coordinate 142,093 downwards.
ACCCCTCAACGCGACAGTGGATTGAAGTTAATGTTGATGGTGGGGAAGGCTTCGAGGGCATGGTCGTATGTGTAGAAACCGTGGAGATTTGAATGTGATAAGTGAAATAAAGTGGTTTTGTTTCTGTCAAGTTATTTGTTATCCTCCGCTGAGTTATTTGTTGTGTAATGTGGTAAAGTGTTTGTAATATTGTTGCTGCTTTAGATGTGTAAAACATGTGTGAATGTTGGCCCTAGAAAATGGAGTAACTTACCTTCAAATTTTATTGCAGAAGATTGCTGCAGCTGGAGCGAGTGTTCAGAGGTAAATGAAGAATTAGATAGAAGGTCACGATGCAGGAATAATGGTTCGGAAGGCAAAGAAAATGTTGACCGAATATAGCAAATTTTATTTTCAAACCCTAATTAGGGTTTATATTAAAATTAGGTTTAATAAATTTTAGATGCCTTTCGACATTCATTAACCACAATTATGTAACTCTGCTAGTATAATTATGGATAAAATTCCAATTTTATTATTCTTAATTTTACAATCTTAACGACTAATATTTATAATTCATGTCATTCTTTTAATTTTTTAAACAGATTTTAAGAAAAAACTAATAAACAACTTTGCCAAAAGAAAAAATAGAATACCCCTTTTCTTTATATTTTGCAACAACAATAGTGCGAGCTTCGGTTTATTAAAGCTCCTCCAACATACTTTTAACGGACAAAAGAACAATGTCCGATAACAACAATACCCCTTTTCTTTAGCTTTCTATAACACTAAGGAGCTCCTTGTTAATTGTGTATTGCACATTCTTATGTAATATGTTATTCCTTTTTGGAAAAATTAAAATAGATTCCACTCTCTTTTGGATGTAAGATATATGGATTCCATGTTGGTAATCTTCGTCCACCATCATCATGTCTAAACCACAATTCAATTAGCTTTGAGCACTAAATATCCGTTGTGTACTCCTTATCCTTGAATATTCTAATATCTTCCATTACAAAAGAAAAATGGAAGTATTAAATTACATGATATTCAAAATAATATCACTTATTTTACAATAATGTATCATTCAAGAAAGTTTTGGAGTCACATACCTTGCCAATGAGCTGAATGGAAACATCAATATTTTCTCAATTTTGTAGTATGTATGTTTCAAAATTTAGAAAAAAAAACATATTTACTTTTATATAACATAAGGAATAAGAAATGTTCTTTTAGGTTCCATTTATGTCTTCAAAGATGTGTTAATAAGAAATAGACTAACTGCAATAATGATGGAAGACATTAGGAGAAGTTAAATGTGATAAGAAATTTAAAAGATAATATGATTTATATGTTAAATGTGATAAGAAATTTAAAAGATAATATGATTTATATCGACATTTGGTACATTGTCTAAATGTTAAAAAAAAATGAGGAAGAAGCTAAATTCGACATCCTTATTTCATAGGCTTGCATGCGATTTAATTTCATATGTGTACACTATAGACTTTGAGAAAATTGATGTGCCAAGTAATGCAACTAAAATTGGAATTCTTGAACTTCCACTCTTATAAATGAGATGGGTTTTCAAGGTACATCATTAATGCTAAAGAAATAAGATTTTCTAGTTCATCACACCTATGGTTCTTTGAGAGATGGTTAGTCCATAGTCAAATAGAAGAGTCGACTAGGAGGTTGACTAAGTAGTCAAGTAGACAACTAGTTAGGCATTTAGAACAAAACAATTGTCTAGGGTGTAGAATCAAGATGAAACCAAGGAAGTCATTATGTTTTGTAATCAACCTATGTGCACCTTAACTTTCTGACACGAGGGGAGTTGGTTACAACTTGGTGTTATATAATATAATCCTATGGGTTGATCTAAATGCCTAATGAATCATGTGTCATGTATGCAAATATTTTGGTTTCTCACACTTATTTGTATGTTGAGATATAGTTGATTGTGCTTAAGTGTATGNGTATTATTGCCCTCATAAACTCAGAAACAATGCGTACATAAATAGTTGGAGTGAGATCCAACTGATCCACTTATTGTGGGAGAGGTTGAGGGAATATCTCAACCTCCTCCAGCTACCCCCAACTCGTCATTATTATCTAACTGTTTAAACATTTTATTTTTTTAGATTTTTTAAATAATTATTATTTAAATTTGATTGATTATATAATTGTGGATAAAATTCCAAACCTATTATTCTTAATTTTACAATCTTAACCACTAATATTTATAATTCATGTCATTCTTTTAAATTTTTAAACAGATTTTAAGAAAAAACTAATACACAACTTTGCCAAAAAAAAATAGAATAGCCCTTTTCTTTATATTTTGCAACAACAATAGTGCGAGCTTCGGTTTATTAAAGCTCCTCCAACATACTTTTAATGGACAAAAGAACAATGTCCGATAACAACAATACCCCTTTTCTTTAGCTTTCTATAACACTAGGGAGCTCCTTGTTAATTGTGTATTGCACATTCTTATGTAATATGTTATTCCTTTTTTGGAAAAATTAAAATAGATTCCACTCTTTTTTGGATGTAAGATATATGGATTCCAAGTTGGTAATCTTCGTCCACCATCATCATGTCTAAACCACAATTCAATTAGCTTTGAGCACTAAATATCCGTGGTGTACTCCTTATCCTTGAATATTCTAATATCTTCCATTACAAAAGAAAAATGGAAGTATTGAATTACATGATATTCAAAATAATATCGCTTATTTTACAATAATGTATCATTCAAGAAAGTTTTGGAGTCACATACCTTGCCAATTGAGCTTAATGGAATATTTTCTCAATTTTGAAGTATGTATGTTTCAACATTTAGGAAAAAAAAAAAAACATATTTACTTTTATATAACATAAGGAATAAGAAATGTTTTTTTAGGTTCCATTTATGTCTTCAAAGATGTGTTAATAAGAAATAGACTAATAGGAATAATGATGGAAGACATTAGGAGAAGTTAAATGTGATAAGAAATTTAAAAGATAATATGATTTATATCAATATTTGGTACATAGTCTAAATGTAAAAAAAAATTCAGGAAGAAGCTTAAATTCGACATCCTTATTTCATAGGCTTGCATGCGATTTAATTTCATATGTGTACACTATAGACTTTGAGAAAATTGATGTGCCAAGTAATGCAACTAAAATTGGAATTCTTGAACTTCCATTCTCATAAATGAGATGGGTTTTCAAGGTACATCATTAATGCTAAAGAAATAAGATTTTCTAGTTCATCACACCTATGGTTCTTCTAGAGATGGTTAGTCCATAGTCAAATAGAAGAGTTGACTAGGAGGTTGACTAAGTAGTCAACTAGACAACTAGTTAGGCATTTAGAACAAAACAATTGTCTAGGGTGTAGAATCAGGATGAAATCAAGGAAGTCATTATGTTCTCTAAGAAACCTATGTGCACCTCAACTTTCTGACAAGAGGGGAGTTGGTTACAACTTGGTGTTATATAATATAATCCTATGGGTTGATCTAAATGCCTAATGAATCATGTGTCATGTATGCAAATATTTTGGTTCCTCACACTTATTTGTATGTTGAGATATAGTTGATTGTGCTTAAGTGTATGTCTTTATATCCCATTCTTATCTTGGAATACTAGCTCTTTGATCTACCTATTCCTCTTATTCTCCAACATGGTACCAGAGCTAGCAGTTTGAGATTTAACACATTGTCTACAAGTCTTGTGAAGGTTGTCGATGCTCCCAATGAGTTAGATCTTCCTAGAAGAGTGAATTAGTGTCTAAACTTGTTGACTAAATATGTGATTCAATCAATATATTATAATTATGAGTTCCAAGCCAGAGCTCAACATTCTGACTAGCCATAATTAAGGAATTTAATGTTCGTAATTATGGAATTTATGCACAAGATATGGAATCTTTGTTGAAGAGTAAATTATTTTTGTAGTTTACAAAAACAATGGCTATAGAATTGGAGGATGAACCACATAATCTCTTCATCTATTGGAATAAGGACTAGACTGTAGGAGTCATAACAACATACATATATAGGGAGAGTGCTTTCACATAAGTGGGCTTGACTTCTTGAATGTTATCTCAAGGAAGATAAGGAATTTCTTTGATACAACAAATTATACTCAAGTAATGATAATTGAGAAAGATTTAGTCTTTCTATATCTTCTCTCTTATGAAATAATTGAAGTCTATTCAACATATCTAAAGGAGGTTCAATTAACTGGTTGAATGTAGAAAATATTTTCCCAAGAAAGATGGCCAAGTCATCAATCTAATCTTGATTAACCTAAAGATGTTATATGATGTGTTTTGTTTAATGTTGCATGACAATTGGACCGATTGAAAACGTGATGGTAGGGACTATAATTTTGATTCCTTATGTAGTTTACTTATTAATGCACAAGAGAATTTGCTTGATGAAAAGAAACTTGAGGTCAAGAAACACATTGAATCGATGAAAATAAAAGGTCAATATATTTATAAAGAAATAGGGTGGCAAGAGAAGGATCATGACCATGTTGACCATAATGACAAGAAGAAGCATCATGATTAAACTTTGACTAAGAAACTAAAAAAACACAAGGCATAAGGCTATTGGATAAAATTAAGAGCTATAGTTCAACATTGTTGGGATAATACCAAGGACCTAGGCGAGAAAGTGAAGAAACTTGAAGTAGACATGTCGAGTGAAAGATCAATTGACCTACATAATGGAAATTTGTAAGGCAAATCATCTAAATATACATTCGATGTTAGTGATATTTAGGCATTTCATGCTCATACTTCTCAAATTGGATGGATAGTCAACTCTGGTTGCACCCATTACACACCAAAGGATGTTGTATTTTCTTCAATAATAAGAAGCTATAGAAAAAAAAATTGTGTATCTCATGATTATGCATTTGTAATTTATGGTTAAAGAAAACTTGAATTCGTCATAATGTTATCAATGATGTATATCATGTACCTAGTCTAAGGGATTTTTTTCGTTCTATGCCCCAACTAACTTGGACTTCCATGAAAGTTGAATTTTGGCCAAATTGATTTTTTATGAAGAATATCAACACTAAATTTTTTGTGGTCACTAAAGGTTTCTTGGAGTCAAAGGATATACTACACAAGTTTTGTGACATTCCAAAGAAAGAACATGTACAAAAGATATTCATAGTTGATACTAATGATTGGATCAACATTTTCCATGAATGACTCAAACGATTGAATTTATGAAACCTAAACCTGATGCTAAAACAACATGGTTGAAAATATACCCAAAACTATTCCCCGTGATGGAGTATGTGAAAGATATATGATTACAAAACATCATTAAGATCCTTTTTAAATAGGGAAAGCTTGGAGAGAAATTATTCAGTTTGAACTTTTCCATAGTGTCCCATGTTCCATGAAAAAACCGTTTCTAGTCATCGCATGTATGTATTGAACTTCCTCAGTGAATTTTCCATGTATACCTGATTGTATTTAGTGAAAACTAATAATAATTTCAGTGAAACATTTAAGGTATTTATAACACATACTCAAAATAAATGCATTCTAGCTGTAAAATGTTTAAGATGCAACAACAAAGGACAGTATGTAAGCAAGAAATTTGAAAGGTACTTTTTATAGAATGGTATCTCCTAGCATAAATATGTTCCTTACAAACCCTAGTGGCTAGCACAATGCTGTTTCCTAAAGGAATAATAAAAAATTCGTTGAAATGGAACATTTTTTGCTTTATTATAAAGGTCTATTAAATAGGAAACCGTTAAACGTTACTCCAACTAATGTTGTATGGGGTATGAATTTAGTAAAAAAATGGATTGCATGGAAACCCTTTAAAACAACTTAGAACCTTTGGATGCATTCCATGGGCTCACATTTTGGATGATAGAAAGAAGAAATTGGATGCAAGAATCCATGCCTATATCAAGATGGAATACTCTAAATAGGTAAAGACCTATATACTATATGACCCTATTAAATAAGAGATTATTGTAGAAGAGATGTTGTCTTTAATGACAAGATCTCAAGTATTACTTGTAAGGATATTTAGACACTTAGGAATTATTTAAGATCAACTTCATCTAATTTGTTTTTAGGTAAAGTCTATTTCTTTAGTGTGTTTCGATAGTTTGTGTTAGTATGAATTTTCATTTATGTAATCTAATGGTCACAATATATTCTAGACACAAAATGATATGACAGTTCATATTTTCCTTGATACTAACAACTATATTGATTTGTGGATTAGCACCCAATTGTTCCATGGTACTCATTTAAAGAGCATGGAGGGTCCTTTGCTAAATATCAATGGTGAAAGTTTTTTATATAAATTTTTCCATTTTCATTAATATATTTCCTCAAGTGGTTGTATTGGTTAGGGTCATGGACTATTTATATCCTCAAGGTTTTTAACCATGTAATACACTGGTGTACTGATATTGGATCTATTTTTGTGAGAATTTTCTTATGGTGTTTGACCTATGTGGGAATACCCTAATTTTTCAACCATGGTATAAGAGTCGATATGAAGACTCGCTCTTGTTGTTGATCGAAATTCTTAAACAATGTCATTTAATGGATGAAATTGTTGTTGGGTTTTACTATTTATTTGCATTTTGGGGCTAAGTGCATTATTACATTTTTTCAAGAGCAATAATTGTTTTGGGAAACATTTTTTGTTTAACCTAAAATGGTTTCTATTTGTCTAAGATACTGTTAAAAAGTGTATCTTGGACAAGTGTTTCTTAGATATCCTAGGCGCCTAGTATGTGGGAAAGTTTCCAAAGTTGTCCCTATAACATTAACTTTATGAGATATAAAGTTAAAAGAGAATTTGAGAATATTTCATGAAGAGAATGACTAAAGGGGCATTTAATCACCATCGTTGATCTTGATGGCCCAATATCAAATCTCATCAATTAGATCAAGTGACTCTTCATTGGGAATATCAAGAGTCTATCTAGGGATTGAGGCACCCCCATTTTGAGAGATTTTTCACAAGTATTTGGAGAGTATGAGAGAGAGAGTAGAAAAAGGAGAAAGAGGAGTCAAACTTACAACTAGGTTGTTGAAATTACTAATACAACTGAGAGGGGGGGGGGTGAATCAGTTGTTATTGAGCTTAAACAATTTTAAGTCTATTAAAACATTCTTAATATTTCTTCAAGTGATCATCAACATTATAAAACATATGGACAGTAAAAGTAAAGAGCATCAGTCACACATAAGGTATACACAGAGACATATTTTCATGAGGAAACCCTTGAAGGGAGAAAACCTCTTCTTCTTCGAAATGATAGGCAGTCTTTTAAGTTCTATACATCATCTATAATTGAGCATCAACTCATTGTGAGGCTGCTACCTCTGTTTTACAAGCCACAACTTGTTTGAGAGCACTGACTCTCTTGTTTCTTTAGCACCCGCTAGAAGGAAGCATTAACTCCCCTAATGTTCCAGCACCAATTGGATGGAAGCACCAACTTCCAGTTACATAGGATCCAACTTGTATAACAGAGAACACTTGTTCTCTCCTGCAACACCCTGCCGCCCTGGTTTCTGTGGCTGCAACCAGATAGAAGCTACAACTCCCTTTGTTCAAGATCCCACTTGAACCTCTAAGGACAACAGTCCTCCCTAGCACCTCCCAACCACCCTAGAATATGAATGAATAAATAAACAAATAACTACACAAATAAATCGATTCTTACCATTTCTTCTCTGTTCTGTAAATTTGGTCTTCTTCTAACTGTTCTGCAATTCTTTTCTTCCTTTGTCTGTTCTGCAATTCTTCTCTTCTTCAACTTGTTCTATCATTCTATTCCATTTCAAATCTTTTCCTCATTTGTTACTCTTCTCTCAGTTTCATTTCACACTGCGCACATTTTCAGTCTCACACTGCGCATATTTTCAGTCTCACACTATGCATTCTATGATTTTCCCTTTCTTACAGGTTAATTCATTTTTAGTCCAGAACTCGCAACCCCGCACAGTCTGTCTCTTCTTCTTTTATACACCGCACCCACAACAGTTACACTTCAAATCTTCTAAGGCAAAAGAAAAACCGTCTCGGCAACTGAAACGCCAACCGATTAGAAATCATGAATCAATTTTCCTAACTGATTCGTAACTGATGAATTAACTGTGAGAGAGAATAGTAGCCCTCCAATCATATTCAACTTTATCTGCACAATTGGATGAATTTTATTAATCTTGCCTTTAAATCGGGTTTCGACATTTCAACAATTTTGTGGCCAAGTGTCTCGACACTTTATAACGCGATCTCTGAAACTCCGATACAAAGTTTTTCAGCAATAGCTCCTTCCTCAATATGACCATGGCCATGACCAAGTGCTTATGTAAAAAGTGATTTTCGCGAATTTTCCTTTCGTGAGTCTAGAGATGAGGCATCTCGACTCTCCAAGTCGTGATCCCCGAAACCCCGATATGGAGCTGAGATCAACGTTTCACGATCTCGATGAATCTACGGTCCAGATTTCATCGTGAATTCGCATCTCGTGATTCCTTCGATGGAGGTCCTTGTCACTCCAAGTTGGGATAAGCGAAACTCCGAAATGAAGCTTAGATCAATGGTCCACGTGTTTTATGAATCTACGGTCCAGATCTCATCGTGAATTCACATCTCACGATTCCTTCGATAGAGGTCCTTGTCACTCCAAGTTGCGATAGGTGAAGCTCCGAGTTGGAGATCAGATCAATGGTCCAAAACACATCGTGAATTGACGGCTGGGATAAAATCGTGATTTCGCATATCGCAATTTCGATGGTTTTGTTTCTTACCTCTCCAAGTCATGATAGGTGAAGCTCCAAGTTGGAGCTCAGATCAATGGTCCAAAACACATCTTGAATTGACGGCTGGGATTAAATCACGATTTTGCATATAGCGATTTCGACGGTTTTGTTTCTTACCTCTCCAAGTCGCTCTAGGAGAAGCTCTGAGTTGGAGCTCAGATCAACGGTCCAAAACACATCGTGAATTGACGGCTGGGATTAAATCACGATTTCTCATATCGCGATTTCGACGGTTTTGTTTCTTACCTCTCCAAGTCGCGAGTCGCAAAACTCTGAAATGGAGTGGACGGTCCATATCACACCTTGATCTGATGGCTGTGATTAAATCACGATTTTGGGAGATGAGAGGTTGGATCATTTCTTACTTTTGACTTTCCAGTCAACGAAATGCTAATATATGTCCACGTGTCATGCCCGAAGATGGACGGTTCTCCTTCTTTCGGGATTTTGTATGCCCGTTTCTCCTTGCACTTTAATGAACGTGCAGGTTTTTCATGATCCAACGATGGTCGATCCTCTTCTGCGTGTTCTTCTTGTCTACTAACAGATATGATGGTCCTCCTTCGTTCGAAAATTTTGAATGGGATCCAACGATCAGAAATGTTGTTTCTCCTCCCGAGCTTACGTTGTTCCGCTTACTCTGATCTTTCCATCGATGATCTACCAATAATCCTCTTCTTATTTGAATCTTCTCTGTAGCAGTGTCTTCTCATAATGTCCATCTATTTCATACTTTTTGTACTCATGCCATCTTCACTATTGTACTTGCCACCAATGACAAGCATTCGCTATCTGTTAAATATTTGTCAACATTCTCCCCCTTTGGAATTGATGGAAACACAAGCACCCACATGCATTCGGACTCTCCTCCCAGACTCTTTTCTCCCCCTTTGACATCAATGTCAAAGAAGAAACATGCTCCCCCTGTCAACTATGAGCATCTTGGAAATACACCAGATATTCAATAAGTACTCCCCTTGACCAAGTGAATAGATTAGGCACAAGAAATTATAACCCCCAACTTTTGACGAAGATATCCAAAAGGGGTTGTTGCTAATGGTTTTGTAAATATATCTGCAATATATTCTAGAGAAGGTATATAATTCAGTTGAACAATTCTGTTTGTAACTTGTTCTATGAGAAAATAGTACTTTATTGGAATATGCTTAGTCTTGGAATGAAAAACGAGATTCTTGGAGACACTAATGGCACTGGTGTTATCACAGTGAATTGGAATGGGATCAGTGTAAGTTACATTCATATCTGTAATAGTTTGTATCATCCATAAAATTTGTGTGCAGCAAGTAGCAACAACAATGTATTCTGCCTCTGTAGTGGATAATGAAATGGATCCTTGCCTTTTACTAAGCCATGCAACTAATGAGTCACCCAGAAAGAATGCTCCTCCACTGGTTCTTTTTCTCTCATCAACACAGTTCGGCCAATCTGCATCTGAATAAGCAGTTAATTGAAAATTCTGAATTCTGGGGTGCCACAGACCATAAGTCATTGTTCCCTTCAAGTATCTAAATATCCTTTTTACAGCTACCAAATGACTTTGTTTAGGAGAAGATTGATAACAACCTACCATTCCAACAACTTGCATTATATCAGGACAGGATGCTGTGATGTACAGAAGACTGCCTATCATAGAGCGATATGTCCTTTGATCAACATCCAATGAAACATCATTTTTACTGAGCTTGCAACCAACCACCATAGGTGTTCTAACTGGAGAGGAATCTTCCATCTGGAATTTCTTCAACATCTCTTTCAAATATTTTTCTTGAGAAATAA
>SNQJ01S0050065.1:114484-127372 GCA_010110895.2 Picea sitchensis | reverse complement strand
AGCTTAAACAATTTTAAGTCTATTAAAACATTCTTAATCTTTCTTCAAGTGATCATTATACAACATATGGACAGTAAAAGTAAAGACCATCAGTCACACATAAGGTATACATAGAGATAGATTTTCATGAGGAAACCCATAAAGGGAGAAAACCTCTTCTTCTTCGAAATGATAAGCAGTCTTTTAAGTTATGTACACCATCTATAATTGAACACCAACTCAATGTGAGGATGCTACCTCTGTTTTACAAGTTGTAACTTGTTTGAGAGCACCGACTCTCTTGTTTCTCTAGCACCAACTCCCCTAATGTTCCAGCACCAACTGGATGGAAGCACCAACTTCCATTTACACAGGCTCCAACCTGTATAACAGAGAACACTTGTTCTCTCCTGCACCACCCTACCACCTTGGTTTCTCTAGCTGAAACCAGATAGAAGCTACAACTCCCTGTGTTCAAGCTCCCACTTGAACCTCTGAGGACAATAGTCCTCCCTAGCACCTCCCAACCACCCTGGAATATGAATGAATAAATAAACACGCAACTACACAGACAAATCGATTCTTACCATTTCTTCTCTGTTCTATAAATTTGGTCTTCTTTTAACTGTTCTGCAATTCTTCTCTTCCTTTGTTTGTTCTACAATTCTGCTATGCTTCAACCTGTTATGTCATTCTGCTCCGTTTCAAATCTTTTCCTCATCTGTTACTCTTCTCCCAGTTTCATTTCACACTACGCACATTTTTAGTCTCACACTGCGCATATTTTCAGTCTCACACTGTGCATTCTATGATTTTCCCTTTCTTACAGGTTAATTCATTTTTCGTCTAGAACTCGCAACCCCGCATAGTCTGTCTCTTCTTCTTTTATACACCGCACCCACAACAGTTACACTTCAAATCTTCTAAGGCAAAATAAAAACTGTCTCGTCAACTGAAACACCAACCGATTAACAATCATGAATCAGTTTTCCTAACTGATTCGTAACTGATGAATTAACTGTGAGAGAGAATAGTAGCCCTCCGATCATATTCAAGTTTATTTTCACCATTGGATGAATTTTATTAATCTTTCCTTTAAATCGGGTTTCGGCATTTCGACAATCCTGTGGCCAAGTGTCTCGACACTTCATATCATGATCTCCAAAACTCTGATACAAATTTTTTCTGCGATAGCTCCTTCCTCAATATGACCATGGCCATGACCAAGCGCTTATGTAAAAAATGCTTTTCGCGAATTCACCTTTCATGAGTCTAGAGATGAGGCATATCGAATCTCCAAGTCGCGATCCCCGAAACCCCAAGATGGAGCTGAGATCAACGGTCAACTATCTCGATGAATCTATGGTCCAGATTTCATCGTGAATTCGCATCTTGTGAATCCTTCAATGGAGGTCCTTGTCACTCCAAGTTGCGATAAGAGAAACTCCGAAATGAAGCTTAGATCAACGTTCCACGAGTTCAATGAATCTACGGTCTAGATCTCATCGTGAATTCACATCTCGTGATTCCTTCGATAGAGGTCCTTGTCACTCCAAGTTGCGATAGGTGAAGCTTCGAATTGGAGCTCACATCAACGGTCCAAAACACATCAAGAATTGACGACTGGGATAAAATCGCGATTTCGCATATCGCGATTTCGATGGTTTTGTTTCTTACCTCTCCAAATCATGATAAGCTTCGATTTGGAGCTCAGATCAACGGTCCAAAACACATTGTGAATTGATGGCTGGGATTAAATTGTGATTTCTCATATTGCGATTTCGACGGTTTTGTTTTTTACCCCTCCAAGTCGTGATAGGCAAATCTCCGAGTTGGAGCTCATATCAATGGTCCAAAACACATCGTGAATTGACAGCTGGGATTAAATCACGATTTCGCATATCACGATTGTAATGGTTTTGTTTCTTACCTCTCCAAGTCACAAGTCGCGAAACTCCAAAATGGAGTCGACGGTCTAGATCACACCTTGATCTGATAGCTGCGATTAAATCACAATTTCGGGAGATGAAAGGTTGGATCATTTCTTACTTTTGACTTTCCAGTCAGCGAAATGTTGTTCTATGTCCACGTGTCATGCTCGAAGATGGACGATTCTCCTTCTTTCAGGATTTTGTATGCCCGTTTCTCCTTGCACTTTAATGAACGTGCAAGTTTGTCATGATCCAATGATGGTCGATCTTCGCGCTCATATCTGATGCCTGAGATATGTCCTCCTCTTCTGCGTGTTCTTCTTGTCTACTAACAGATCTGACGGTCCTCCTTCGTTCAGAAATTTTGAATGGGATCCAACGATCAGAAATGTTGCTTCTCCTCCTGATCTTACTTTGTTTCGCTTACTCTGATCTTGCCATCGATGATCTTCCAACAATCCTCTTCTTATTTGAATCTTCTCTGCAGCAACATCTTCTTATAATGTCCATCTATTTCATACTTTTTGTACTCATGCCATCTTCACTATTGTACTTGCCATCAATGACAAGCATTCACTATCTGTTAAATATTTGCCAACATAGGTAACAATTTTCAAGGAAGAAAGATGACATGCAAATCGAGGAGACAACTATACCATTAAATTTATCCATTGAATATGGATTATGTACCATACAACCAAGAAAACAGTAAGTCGTACAATAGAGAAGGAAAGCATATTTTGAGGTAGCATGCACATAAATTGAGGTTAAATTATTGCTGAGAATATTGGAAAACAAACATAGAATTTATGGCACAATTTTATAGATATTCTGTAGAGCCTTAAATTATGTGACAACCATACAATAATACATATTTATTGCACATCAATCGAGGAGTTGGTGTGGTACTGTTAAAAAGGATTTTTGCCATGATTTATGTGATAAGTTTGTGGTGTCTATGTTGTGTATAATGTTTCTGTAAAATAAGAATTTATCTGAGTTCAAGAATATGAAAATTCCCCTCTCTCACAATTTTTCCTCTTGTGGTTTTTTCCAAGGTTGATTTGACCAAAAATATCTGTGTTTAATTTTCAGGGTGTATGCATTTATTTTCAGTTCAGTTTTTTGTTAAGAGATTCTTGTGTTTCATGTTGCAATTTTCTGTTTATGCTAATATCATTTACAATAGAGAAATAAATGTTGGTTGGGAATTAAAAAAAGAAAATTATTGATACTTGAAACTGGGTTGGGGTATGAGAAAAAAATACATGGTATCAAAGCTACAAATGATCTGAGAGGGGAAATATATTAGTAAAAAAAAACAATTATTTTATTGAGGGAGAGAGGTACTTCACTAGAGGAGAGATTTGGATTTGGATATAAGTTGTGAAGTTCAATGGCCATTGGTTTGTGGGTTGAGGAAATATTGGATGGCATTGTTGATTTCATCCCATTGAAGGAGAGGAGTGTATTTCTTCAAGTGTGATTTATGGGACATTATGAACAACACACAAGGAATCCTGTAACGATACCCACAGATTCTACACTTTTGTCCGCTTACACCAAGAAGAATATCAAGGCTAAAAGAATAATATTTGATTCCATAAAGGACCATGTGATTCCACATGTGAGACGTAAAGCCAATGCATATGAGATGTGGGAGTTGTTAACTAAAATTTACCAAAGTTTCAATGAAAACCGAAAAATGGTATTGAGGGAAAAACTAAAGGGCATAAAAATAACGAAGATTGAAAATGTTGCCAAATATCTTACCAATATAACTCAGTTTAGATATGAGCTTGGTGTTGTTGGGGAAGCTATTGATGATAATGAAATTATGAGGACTACGTTGAATGGTGTGACCAAGAAATGGGTTGTCTTTGTTGAGGGCATTGTTTCAAGATAAAATCTTCCCAAGTGGGATCGTTTTTGGGATGATTTCATATAGGAGGATACTAAAGAGATTATGTGGAGGGGAGTTCATCCAATGGTAATTATGGGGAGAATGTGGCTCTTGCTGCAAATATTAAGAAGAAGTCCAAGAAGGGCTCCAAGGGTGGGAATAGATCAAAGCGTGAATGGAAAAAGGAAATGAGAAAATTCAAGTGCTTAGTGTGTCACACAATGGGGGACTATGCAGGTCAGTGTCCTTATAATAAGAAGAAATACATTTCATCTTCAAACAATGTGGAGGGATTTTCCACCAGGTTCGAGAAGCATATTTCTTTGTTGGTTTATCTTTCCTCTAGTGAAACATCTACCAATGTGTGTTATATTGATAGAGGAGCCTCCTGCCATATAATAGGTGTTCATGAGCATATTTCACAGATTAAAGATATTAGGATCTTGAGGTGGTGCTTGGAGATGACTCTGTGGTCAAGGAAGTTGGTAGTGAGATACTATCCTTTCAGATTGAGTCTGAACCTCCCTTGTTAGTGAGAGATGTCGTATATGTTACAGGTTTGAAAAATAACCTAATTTAAGTTTTTACCATTGAGGACAGGGGAGATGAGTTGGTGTTCCATGATGGAGAGATGCCCATGTATCTTAAGGGATCTAGTATCACTTCAGCTAAAGTGATTGGAATTCGACATGGAAATTTTTACAGGATTATGGTTCAACTAGCTATATCATTGATACATAATACCAACAACAATGACCTATGTGAGCTATGGCATAGTAGGATGGCCCATTTGCATCCTAGGGATCTGAGGATATTGAGAGATATTTTTACCACGGTACTAGATTTAGGTATAGAGCACCAGGAGGTGTGCAAGTGGTATGCATTGTGGAAGTATGCCAAGACTTCTTTTCCATGTAGTGATAATAGAGTAGCATGTATTCTCGATTTGATACATTATAATGTATGTGGTCCTATTTCTTTTGTATCTTTGAGTAGATATGAGTATTGGGTTACTTTCATTGATGACTTCTCCAAGAAGTCTTGGATTTTATTCATGAATACCAAAGGACCATTCTTCCAGGGATTTTAAGAGTTCAAAGATCTTGTGGAGAACCAAACATGGAAGAAAATAAAGGTGTTTATTTAATACAATGGGGGTGAGTATACATCCAATTACTTCAATGATTTCTATGCAAGAGAAGGAATTATGATAGAGTTGGAAGTTACTTACAAACCACAAGAGAAAGTGGTTATTGAAAGGAAGAACAGGGCCATAGTTGGGGTTGCAAGAGCCATGATACATTATCAAGGGCTACCACTCTTTCTTTTGGCTAAGGAATGAAACAATTCAATTTATCTGCAGAATAACAGTCCACACAAAGTATTGGGTAACATGTCTCTTGAGGAGGATTGTTTTGGGAAGAATCCTAAGGTTCAGAACTACATGAACTTTTGGTGCTTAAATCATTCAAATGTTCCTTATGATAATTTTCCAAATCTAGAACCCACGACAGAATATGGTATTTTTTTTTGGTATAGGGAGATCTCAAAGGCTATCTGTATATACATTTCCTCCTTGAGGAAGATAGTTGTGAGATGGGATGTGAGATTTGATGAGGATAGGTCCTTTAGGAGGTCATTATATGTTGAGCAGGGCGAGCAACAATTTCCTCAAATTCAAGTGAGTTCACCACAGAGTACAATGCCATAGTGTTCAGGACCACCAGTTTCAGGGACAACTAGTTCATCGGTGACAAGGTCACAAATCACTGGTCCTCAAATTACTAGTTCTCATGGTATTTTTTTCCAGTCTACTAGTTCTCAGACGACCACAAGATCATCTTATTCAGGTAATCACTATTTAGGTGATGGGGTTGAGGAGGAGGATTCCCCTCCACAGGATGATACTTCAGAGAAGAGGAAGCCAAAATGGATTCAAGGCACTTTGAAGGAATCTAAGGGATCTGTGGGGAATCCCATGAAGGATACTAGGGAGAGTAAACCTTCATATAGATTTTTTATCTATTTATCTATGGTGAGGAACATCTTTGAGTATGATCCTTCCATGTTTTAGGAGGCAACATATATACATGTCTCAAAGGATCCCATGGGGGAAGAGTATAATTCCATCATGAAGAATGATGCATGGGAGGTTTTTCTGATACCCAAGGGGAATTCGATGGTGAATTCCACGTGGCTCTATAAAATAAAGCATGATGTGGATGAAAACATCAAGAAGTACAAAGCTCGGTTTGTGGCTTGGGGGTTCTCATAGGTAGAGGGAGTCGATTATGATGATAAATTCTCTATGATTGCTAGATACACTTCGATCATGGAAGTGATCTTCATTGTATCATAGTGGGTTGGAAGATCCATCACATGGATTTGAAGACCTCATTTTTGAATGGTCTCATATAGGAGGAGGTTTACATTGAGCAAACACTAGGATTTGATTTGCATGGGAGAGAGTCTCATGTATCCATATTGAAAATGGAACTATATGGTCTAAAGCAAGCTCATAGAACTTGGTATTCAAGGATTGATACATACTTGTAGTAGATGGGTTTCGAGAAGAGTGAGGCAGATCCCAACCTTTACTAAATTGTGGTTTGTGAGGATCCTCTTATTCTTTTGTTATATGTTGATGATATTTTCATTACAGGGCCAAAGATACTCATAGATCATTGCAAGGAAAGTATTGCTTCATAGTTTGAGATGAAATACATTGGACCGATGCATTATTTATTTGGATTGGAGGTTTGACAATAGGCAGGAAATATTTTTTCTGGGATAGGGAAAGTGTGTTATTGACATTTTGAAGAGATTTCAGATGGAGGATTGTAGGCCCATGTCCACAACCATGATTACCAACTAGAATAATATCAATTATTTTGAGTCTGAATTGGTTTATCCCATGATTTATCATGAATTGATAGGCCCATTGATGTATTTTCTCAACACCGAGACATATATTTGTTTTGATGTCAACACTCTCAAGAATTTTATGGCGGAGCCTAGGAGAGTGCATTGGGTGGCAGAAAAACATTTGCTTAGGTACCTGAGGGGTACAATCGATTATGGCTTGGACTATGTGAGAGAGGATGGATTCATTTTGATAGGCTATAAAGACTCAAATTGGGTAGGGTGTGTTGTTGAATCGAAGAGCACTTCAGGGTGTTGTTTTAGATTTGTCTCAAAAGTTATGTCTTGGTTCAGTCATAAGTAAAATTTAGTGGCACTGATCTCTATTGAGGTAGAGTACATGGCAGTTATTCATGCCATGTGTGAGGCCATATGGATTCACAAGTTGTTTGTTGGGATATTTGGTCTGCAATTGAGGCCCACGATGATATACTATGACAATCAAAGTTGCATAAAAATATTTGAGAATCCCATTTTTCATGACAGGTATAAACACATCGACATTATATATCTATTCATATCAGACTATGTTTAGATAGGGGCAGTTGAGCTTCAATTTATATCCATTGATGAACAGGTAGCAGACAACCTGACTAAGGTTTTTGGAAGAGGCAAGTCTG
The DNA here is from genome assembly GCA_010110895.2 of Picea sitchensis. Lineage (NCBI taxonomy): Eukaryota > Viridiplantae > Streptophyta > Pinopsida > Pinales > Pinaceae > Picea > Picea sitchensis. The sequence continues at coordinate 120,017 of SNQJ01S0050065.1, read as the reverse complement.
TACCCTTCAAAGATAAGTTGGGAGTGATGAGGAACACATTCCTCGGTAAGATGGAGTGTTAAAAAGTGTCCCTTGGACAAGTGTTTCTCACATAGCCTAGGATCCTAGTATGTGCAAAAGTGTCCAAAGTGGTCCCTAGCACAGTAAGTTTATGAGACATAAAGTTAAAAGTGACTTTGAGAATATTGCATGAAAAGGGTGACTAAAGAGACATTTAATCACCATTGTTGAAATTGATGGTCCAAGGTCAAATCTCATCCATTAGATCAAGTGACTCTTCATTAGGAATATCAAGAGTCTATCTAGGGATTTATGTGCCCCCATTTAGACCTATTCTTCATGAAAAATTGGAGAGAGAGAGAGAGAGAGAGAGAGAGAGAAGAAAAAGGAGAAAGAGGAATCCAAATTAAATCTAGATCATAATTTATAAGGAAGGATGTTTTCACACAAATTGAGGAGAGAACTACAACATTAAAGGCATCCGTACAGTACAGATTCTATACCGTACAACTGAGAAAAGATTAGTTTGTACAACAGAGGAGGTTTACATATTTCAAAGAAATTTGTATAGAAATCAACACAATTGTTTTGTTGAGAATATCATACAACAAACCTAGAATTTATGGAAAGGTTTTTTAGATAGTCTGTACAACATTAAATGTTGTGACAACCATACAAAAGTAGGTATTTCTTGCACAAAAATCAAGGAGTTGGTGTGGGACTATCCATAAGGCGTTTTGGCACAATTTATGAGTTAATTTTGTGGTTTCTATGTTGTGTATAATGTTGTTGTAAAAGAAGAATTTCTCTGAGCTCAAGAATAATAAAAAATCCCCTCTCTCACTGGCTTTCCCCTTGCTGGTTTTTCCAAGGTCGATCTGACCAAAGATATTCGTGTTTCATTTTCTGGGTGTATGCATTTATTTCCAGTTTAGTTGAATGTTGCTATAAGATTATTGTGTTTTATGTTACAATTTCTTTTATGCTAATATAATTTACAACTGAAAAGTATACGTGGGTTGGGCATTAAACAATGAAAATTGTTGAGACTTGAAACCAGGTTGGGGTCTGAGAAAAAATTACAGATACAACCATTTTAGTCAGATTTAGAGGTATAACATTTCATTACGCTTTTTAGTTTTATTTAATACTGTTTTAATACTTCAATATTTTAGGTTATATTCTGTGATTAATACAATTTCCAATCAACATGTGCTCTTTTTCGTTCACATTGTGTGATCTCGAGGAAATGAAATTCAAGTAGAAAGTGTTTTCTTCTCTACATATTCTCTTTTCTATGCAAAATATGTGATCTCAACAAATCATAAATAGAGAGAAAACTTTAATTTTTCAGTTAGGATAACCAATATATAAATCTGATATTGTTAAGTTTTAAATTTGTTTTTTTATTAAAAATTTCACTTGTTTTTGTGTGCAACTATGTTGAAGGTTTTTTTAGGAAAAAATAAGGATTTTTAGGGAAAGCATGCACTTTGAGGAAAAGGGTTAAAAAAAATACCCCCCCTCATGCTTGATAACATTTTCTATATATATCCCCCAAATGGGGTGTCAGGTTGATGTCATGCACATAAAACTTGAGGGAGTAAGATCAAACACCTAACAATTATAGCCTCCAAAAGGGAACATGGATGATTCCTCTTATTTCTTCCACGGCATGGACATTACCTAATTTCGAATTTGGAAGCATGATAATATGAAGGGAAATTTGGTTCACGATACTATTAAAGGGATGTGAAATTACTGCAATCACACTCTACTCATTATGGAAATGACTATGCACCATCATATATGTTATACCTAGGTTACCTCGGTGAAATAAGGAGGATGAGATCTTAATTCAATACCTACCTTGCCTTGCACTCTCATTTGCATTTAATGGCTCTGATTTACAAGATTGTTGTTCTCTGGAGCTGTTGGGATTCTGCTAGGCTCAATGTCATTCATCTATGAAAGAGGGCATTCTTGTAGGGGTAGAGGATCTCACTATCAGATGGGTAAGCAGATTGATGAAATGATTCTCTCTTCCAACAATCCACAATTGAGAGAATTCGATGCTCCACCACTTCATAATAAAGATGGGAGTGGATAATTGACCATGCAGGAGGAAGATATGATCTAGAGGTGCATAGTCAAATGGTATCAAGAAGAATATGAATTGATGAGTGTTTTTTCTTGGCACACCAATGTACCAATATTGATAAACATGGAACATCGAACCATTCATGTCGATTCAGAAGGATTAAAAACTGGAGTCGTGGCCTCTGGTCCCCTCAAGAAACCACCGAAGCACTAGAGCCATGATGACTCTGTGAGAAACTTCACTTCGAAGGAAGAACATTTCCATCTTATCTTAGAGGTTCACAATGAAGTGGAGTATTTAAAATTTAAAATTTAACAATTGGAGAAAAGAATCTCATTGTTATTGCCTTTGAATTCCCTCCCAACTCACTAGTGGTCTACCTCAAACATGTCTTCCTAAGATGAAATTTTCCTAAGCATCCCAATTCCTCCACCACTGAGTAGCAAGGCATCTCCTTCGAATGGACAGGCTTCACATTGAACCTAGTAGTGGATTTTTCTCTCTAGATAGTTTTTCTTTTATACCTATACCTCTTGATTTAAGTAGGAGTGAAGTTCTAATGTTAATACTTTTTCATAGATATTGTATCCCCATAGAACATTTGTTGTTATATGTTTTGAATCTATAGGTATGTTTAAAATATGAATTGTGGTTGATATGGTTTGGTTTCCTTTCATGGAAACCCATGATCTAGAAGGTTGTGTGTTTACATTCACTATTTTATAGCAGGCAATATAATGTTTTCTTACTTACAAAAAATATTTTTCGATATATATTGGATTATCTCACTTAGTTTAAATTGAATTTATTATACCTTCCATAAGGCATGGTATATAATGATGTGTTTGTGTTGACCACATATTAGTTTGGCCATTGACTAATTTTTTCTTACAATACTTCAATGTTTAACATTAGTAAATTATTTTTTTTATTTTTATACCATTTTAAAATAGATTTATCTATTGTATGATTGGTTGATGAATTGAAAGTCTTATTGTAGAAAGTTCATCGTTGTAATCATGGTTTTCCATAATCTAGGTGTACATAGAACTAATTTTAGAGCCGAAAATATTGACAACTATGAAATATGGTATATATCATGTCTTATATGCATCTTCCTATTGCAATGCATATGATATTGGAAGATTGGAGGTCACGTCATATTTTATGTTCTTGACATCTATGTCGACATGGTTGTTGTTGGGATTGAAGTCATTCTTAAAGGCATCAAATTCAATGGCGATTTGATTCCTTGTGTTTTATTCAGATGATTGAGAAAGTAATCCAAGAAGGACTCCCATGCTATATGAGGCAATTTTTTTATCACTGTGTACTATGAAAAGGCCATATTGTTTCCATTGAAATTATTTTCCCCAGTGGGACTGGTGATGTTGGTCGTAAATTAATATGCTGCAGAAGAGCATGGTGAAGGTGGTCATAAATTTGGGCGACCGAATGGTCATCAATTGACAATAGATAAACCTTTTGATCTGGTTTTTCAATAGAGAATATTGATCCATATTTATATCATTTGGAAATGGAGTGAGATTGATGTAATCCTGTGAAGGACAAAACAAAGCATCTCCCATGTATATCAATCGATTGTTGTTGTTGTTTCTGAATGATGCAAAAGAGAAACATGTGTTATAACTTCCATGGAGTTGTTCAAGGGAGAGTAAATCTAGGATACAAAATGGGAGAACCAAATCACATAGGTCCTCTTTCTCACCCACCATGATAATACTATAGATTAAAACAAATGTTGACAAAAAAAATGGAAGCGCTATAAATAAGTTATCAATAAACAAAAAATGACAAATTGAAGAAATATTTTGTATTTTTGGAACCATTATTAATGTAAAGTATGTCAAAGCCTGAGGGGCGTCATTTTTTTGGGAAGGATTTGATATTGTTTATGAAAACACCAACGATAGACAAAATTATTTCACCAAATTTTACAAAGAAGCTATAACAATCAGTTTAAACAAATTATTTAGTTATAAAGGAAATTACCATATATGATACACAAGCATAAAGTCCTAACCCACGATCTAATGTCACATAATTTAAATTCATCATACTGACGTAAGTATTCCACTTGTGAAACAAAGAACAATGAAGAGATAAATGAAGCATCACTGCAATCAACCATGGAATGAGAGAGAGTGTTTATAATGTAGCCCTCTTCAAATAGATAAATAGTTGATCTCAAATATAGAGCCTTATGTCGTATGTTATCGAATGATAAGATCATGGACCTTCAGGTAAGGTAGAGAAATCAGAGCAAGTCAATTACCATGTAGGAAAGTCCAAATCTTAAAAAAATAACTATCATAGACTATTAACTCAGGTCCTAGTTACCACCAAATATATGAGTCAATACAACATAAAACACAGCTAAAGATTAGCATATATCTGTGATAATGCAGGACTTCATAATGGATAAATGGAAAAGGTTGAATGACAATGTATTTTCATTTGGTCTTTTCCATTTAGCCATTCTAAATTCCTGCATAGTCGCGGGTATATGCTACTTTATAGCCTTGTTAAATAAAAGGTCTTGGAGTCTTTATTTTCATTAAGATACATTTTGAAAAGGTTTGTGTAACTTTAAGTTATGACATAAATTTATGTAAAGTGCATTTCAGTTGAATTATAAAAGTCGTTCACTAAAAAGTAACCTTAATGTTTCTTTTAAGTTATTTTTTGCATGCAACTTTAATTTATAAAATAACTTCATTGTAAAAGTGATTTCACTTTTATTTATAAAAGTGGGTAAGTTCATGTAAAGTAACTTATTTCTAAAAGTGAGCTTATGGGAAAAGTCAGAGAATGAAGGATTTCTTTTTACTAAGTCACCTTATTGTGCATCCATCACCATGTTGGACAACTTCTACTTATCACGTGGAATTTTGGTTTCCTTTCATGGATTTATTAAAAAGGACATAACTTTGACATCCGAAGTCCATTTTCAGTGTCATTTGTTTCAAATTGCATGTTTTTTTTGGATAACTGAGAGGGGGGTGTTGGACAACTGAGAGGGGGAGTGAATCAGTTGTTACCGTGCTTAAACAATTATGCTTCTTTTAAAATCTTTAGAAGGCACTCAATGATGATCACAATAATGCAGAGAAATGAACAAAGGCACATTTAGCATGAGTCACATATATGAGAAAGACAGAGGCAAATAATTCCTGAGGAAACCCATACAGGGTAAAAACCTCCTTTTCTTTATATAATAAGTATTATCTACATTCTTTACATTATCATACATATGAGCACCAACTCATTGTGAGTCTACAACCTCTATTTTTGCAAGATGCAACATGATGAGAGCACTGACTCTCTGTTTTCTATAGCACCCACTAGAAGGAAGCACCAACTCCCTAGTTTCTCAAGCACCAACTAGAAGGAAGCACCAACTCCTTGGTT
>SNQJ01S0050065.1:74355-112147 GCA_010110895.2 Picea sitchensis | reverse complement strand
AAGTTCCTTCATTGCATTTACCATTTCTTCTACTCTCAGAAAGTATTTTCCAATAGTTTCCTCTTCCTTCATCTTCAGTTGTTCAAACTGTATTCTGTAGGTTTGAAGCTTTGCATCCTTTACCTTCTCATTAATCTCATAACTGCTAATGAGTTTGTCCCACATTTCTTTGGCAGTTCCTAGGTGCATAACCTTTATGAATTCTGCTTTTGCAAGCCCACTCAAGATAGCATTCATAGCCTTAGATTTGAAGCTAAATTCTAGTTTTTCATCCTTATTAGCTAGTACAACTGACTTTATATACCCAGTATCTACCACATCCTAGACATCTGCACCTAAAGCCATTATGTAGGTTCTCATTCTAACTTTCCAAAAGGCAAAATTTGTTCCATTGAACAGAGGGGCCTTATTGGTTGAATTTCCTTCATGGCTTGACATGTTTAAGCTCTAGGATCTACCCTTAGATAAAAGGGGCTAGCTTTGATATCAATTGTTGGACAACTGAGAGGGGGGGTGAATCAGTTGTTACCGTGCTTAAACAATTATGCTTCTTTTAAAATCTTTACAAGGCACTCAATGATGATCACACTAATGCAGAGAAATGAACAAAGGAACATTCAACATCAATCACATATATGAGAAAGACAGAGGTAGATAATTCCTGAGGAAACCCATACAGGGTAAAAACCTCCTTTTGTTTATATAATAAGTATTATCTACATTCTTTACATTATCATACATATGAGCACCAACTCATTGTAAGGCTACAACCTCTGTTTTTGCATGCTGCAACTTGCTGAGAGAACCGATTCTCTGTTTTCTCTAGCACCCACTAGAAGGAAGCACCAACCCCCTGTTTTCTCTAGCACCAACTAGAAGGAAGCACCAACTCCCTGGTTTCTCTAGCACCAACTAGAAGGAAGCACCAACTCCCTGGTTTAGGAAGCACCAACTCCCTGTGTTCAAGCACCCACTTGAACCTTTGAGGACACCAGTCCTCCCTAGCACCTCCCAACCACCCTGAATAATAAATTCTTTGTTACTGAAACTTATTACAGTGATATAACATTATTCAAGGGCTTAAAAGCCCGATTGTTGTTCTGTTACGCTACTCTGCCCTGTCTGCATCAATGTCTTCTGCACGCCCCTTGCACTTTCTGTTCTTCTACCTTTTATACTCTTTGCACCATATCCCTTCAATGCAACCTTCCTCTACTGTGCATTTCTACGCCTGCGCTCTGCCTCCTTGCTCACACTTGAATCCTCCTTCACAACGATGCCCCTCTCTCTTCTTTCTTTTGCATTATTATAGTCTATGTTGTCTTTGTGCATGCAATCTTCGCAATGCCTCTGCCTTCTCACTCCGTGCCAAATTCCTCCACAACTTGAGTGCTCTGTCTGATCATCATCGTGACTCTTCAGCTTCTTTGGTTGTTTTCAATCGTTCAACATCACAGTATGTTGTATTGAGATTCCTCAGCCTCTCTGGCAGTTTGAGACTCTTCATCTTCTCTGTGACAGTCGAGCTAACCTTCTTTGTTTCAGTTACAGGCCTCAATGCCCATCCAGCTGTCAATCTCCTTCACGAACATCTTCATCCCTCTTGAAGATTCCAAGAGGCTCTTCACCTTCTCTGTCAATCATCCCCAAGTGTCTTCGAGTCCTCTGGCTGAAACCATAAGTGGTTTCTGGAAGTTATACTATGTCGTGCTACAATAGCCCTCCGATCTTGTTCAAATTCACCTGCATCGTTGGATTGATTCCATGGGATCTTTCATTCATTTTGGCATTTCGTCTTTTAGCAATTCGACATTTGTGTGCCCATGTGTCTCAACATCCCCAGTCGCAATCCCCAAAAATGAGCTTGTTTTCTCTAGCTCTTTCCTCCATCTCTCGCTGATGTGACCAAGGGCTGTGACCACAGCCTTATGCATAAGGTGCTTTCGTGATTTCACATTTTCTGAATCTGGAGATGATGCATCTCGACTCTCTAAGTCGCGATCCCCGATACCCCCAAATGGTGTGGGATCAACGGTCCCAATCAACACTTGATCTGACGGTTCAGATCATTTCACGATTTCGCATATCGCGATTTCGACATTCCTATGGTGAATGTTCTTGTCACTTCCAAATCCCGATCCACGAAACTCCGTAAAGAAGTCATATCAACGGTCCAGATCACATCTGGATCTGACGGTTGCAATTACATCACGATTTCGCATATCACGATATCGAGTAATATTCTTTGACATCTTTAACACTCGATCCACGAAACTCCGAAATGGACTGAGATCAATGGTCCAGATCAGACATTGATTCAATGGCTACGATTAAATCACGATTTCACAATTCTTGTTGCATTGTTTCTTTTCCCTGTCCATGTCGTGATTCGCGAAACTCCGATATGGAGTTGGATCAACGGTACAAATTCAACCTCAATCTGACGGATGAGATTAAATCGCGATTTCAGATATCGTAATTTCGATAGGTTAGGGAACATCGTTCCTTTGGCTCTCTAGTCAGCGAACTGACGATCTATCCCCACGTGTCCTGCCTGAATATGGATGGTCCTCCTTCTGTCAAGATTTTGTGAGCCCTCTACTCCTTGCACTTTAAAGAACGTGTAGGTTCTCCTCGATCCAATGGTGGTCAGACCCTGTGCTCGGATCTAATGCCCGAGATCTATCCTCCATATATGTGTGCTCCTCTTGTCTACATTGAGATCTGATGGTCATCGGGAATTCGGGATGGGATCCAACGATTACTGATGCTTCTCCTCCAAGCTTACACATCCTCCTTACTTGGAATAATTTCTAAGTGTCAAAGGCCTCGACCTTTGATCCGCCTGTGATCCTAATTACGCTATCTCCCTTGAGATTTAGCCATGAGTTAACCTCATCCTTGGTGCACACCTACACACTGCATTCAACTTTGCGCTAATTCCTCCTGAGCTTACATTGTTCCTGTTTTTCCATCGATGCACACTCTGATCCTGCCATCAATGACTACCGCATACTGCTTATAAATCATGCCAACCATCCTCTGCACTATCTCTTCTGATCTTCTCGAGCTTCCTCTGCAGTGTCTTCCCAAACTACTTCGGATTCCCGTCTGTTACATTCTTCCTATACTCATTCCATCTTCACTATTGTACTTTCCATCAATGACAAGCATACGGTACCTATTAAACATTTTCCAACAGGAAGGTGAGTTCAGTTATAGAGAAATTTAATATTTTTTAACCATAAAATGCAAGTGTTATATCAATGTAGCATTATCATTCAATAGTTGCAGAGTATATAAACAATGAAAACATGAGAAATCACACACATAAAAATTACACCAATGGTTTTACGTGGAAACCCAAAGCGGGAGAAAAACACATAATGTTTTTTATTAAATGTATTTAAGAATTACATGCACTGGAAGCACCAACTTCCTTTTTTTTCTAGCTGCAACTGGAAGGAGGCTCCAACCCCCTAGTTTCTTAGGCTACAACCTAAGGCAAGCTCCAAATCCCCAATTCTCTAGCTATAACCAAAAGGAGGCTACAACCCCCTATGTTCTCTGGCTACAACCGGAAGGTGGCTACAACCACCTCTCCTTTCCCCATCCAAATGCCCTGAAATATAAGTAGAATGATGGAAACACTGTCACACTATCACTATGAGATATATTACTGTAAACAGTATCAATCAACCTTCACCAAACAACATGTACCAATAACCTAAACCATGCATCAACCATGCATCAACGTGTACCTAAACCTCAACAAAAAGACCTCATCAATTTCATCATCCAAGTATGATTTGTAACTCTATAATAGACCTGGTGTATATGATCATATACCTACAAACCTTCCTCAACAAAAGACTAACATTTTCATCAAATTTTACTTTAGTCTCACATCACTAGTTTTGGATTAGTCAACAACCGTAACTTGAAATAATCATAACTATGTACCTGTAATGAATAAAGGTATAAAAATAGTACACCGTGTTCTTTAGCTTCTTTTCTGCAATTTCTCTAAGTTTCACTTCTTGGAACCTCCCAGAAAAGGAGTTAAGAAAAAATGGCATACCTTGTTGAATTTTGTCTTATTCTAGAGATCGAACTTGTAGAGAATTCCTCACAGAGAATATTTGTTGTATAGATCTGAAAATGGTACACAACATAATATAGATTGTAATCTAACCAATACATTTGGTCTTACTTAATTTCAATCTATTATGAAGAATTTATGGCGTTTTTACCATAAACACCTATTTTAGACTAGTTTCAGGACTAGACACAAACCCTATTTTCCACGGAGTATAACTCCCAAAATACAACGACCTACAAGATGAAATTTGTATCACAATTACTTGGATATGTTTCCTCAAAGGCCTCCATATTTTGAGGTCTGAATGATTCTAGAAAAAAAATTATTGCGAAAATGGTGAGATTACCTGTAAATAACATACCTTAGAAAGCATCATCAAAAGAATTTATCCTCCCTTGAATTTTTTGCCTTCTTTACTTCACCTTGCCTCTGTAATTCGCCTTAGATATCCTTTGGTTACCTCATTTACTTGTAGATATTCAATATTCTCAAGTGTGATTAAATGAAAGACCCTTTCCTCTTATTTATACTTTTATGTAGTTTCCTCAAGGGGTTACCTGCTAACCATCTTAAACCACTTTCCTTACTTTAGGGCTAACCCACTTCTAACCACATGTCCACTTAGTAATTTATCCATTAACTTTATTATTTAAATAATTTCTTTTGTGTTCACTTTGACTTATAGTACACTCATCACTTCACTTTATTATTTACCTTCTAACCATCTTAAACCAATTTTCTTATTTTAGGGCTAACCCACTTCTAACCACTTGTCCACTTAGTAATTTCTCCATTAACTTTAATATTTAAATAATTTATTTTCTATCCATTTTGACTTATATTACACTCATTACTTCACTTTATTATTTAAATAATTTCTTCTTTGTAGCCACTTTAACTACTTTGACCTTTTGGGGCTTCTAGATGACTAGTGAGGGTTCTCCAACTTCACATGACCATAACTCTCTAACCATGAGGAGTTATGTGACGTTCCACATACCACCAGAAATGGAATGACATGTAATATCCATACAAAATAGTATTGCCTTCAAATATATTAAAACTCATACCATTATATATAAAACAAACTTAGTTCCATTACCCAAACCTTTGTGCTATCGAAATTCACTACCAGACTTTCTTCAAGGGTTGACATCAATGATAAACAACCCAAATAATCAACAATGACCCCCTTTGGAATTGGTGGCAACACTCTATTGCAATACTAAAGTCATATCACTCATGCTCCCCTTGTGATGATCGCTCCCCCTAAAACCATGTCTGTGTGCTCTTTCTCCAAGCATTTACCTTTGCATCTGATAAATATATCCCCCTTTGTCATCAATGACAAAGGTATATTTCCATTCGGGGTTTCTCTCCTTGACTAAACCCGTCCTAAAACTGATATACCAAGCTGAAATGTCCTCTTTATGGTGCCTCCTTGTGTAAATCTAAGACATTTAAGATAAGAATTTAAAACCATTCATTTTGGAGTAGAAATTACTCTGAGTCTCTGTCGAAGATACTCAAGGGCTTCCCTTGGAAGCATTTTTAAAAATATGTCTTCCATTTGCTATTTTGTTCCCACATATTCAACTCTGATGTTCTTCTCTGCAACATGTTCCCGTAGAAAGTGATACTTGACTGGAATGTGCTTCATCTTTGAGTGCATCACCAAGTTCTTTGAGATACTGATGGCACTTGTATTATCACAATAGATTGGAATGGGCTCAACATACTCAACCTATATATCTATCAAAGTTTGTTTCATCCATATAACCTATGTACAACATCCTACTTCTGCAATACACTTTGCTTCGGTTGTAGATAAAGATACTAATGATTGTTTCTTTCTTATCCATTATACTAAACACTCACCCAAGTAAAATGATACTCCATTGGTGCTTTGTTGGTCATCAATGCAACCTGTCCAATATCCATCTGTGTAGGTAATAAGTGATATATCCTTTCCTTTTGGATACCATAATACAAACTCTTTTTTTCCTTTGAGATATTTGAAAATCTTGTTCACTGCTAACACATGTGATTCATTTGGTACTTCTTGAAATCCTCCCACCTATTCAAGGTCTTGCATTACATCTATTCTGATGTTGTCACATATAGTAAGCTACCAATCATTGACATGTATTGCCTCTCGTTTGTAGACTTTGAATCATCATCTTTTCTCAACTTGCAACCGATTTTCATAAGAGTGGTAACTGGTTTGCAATCCTCCATTTCGAACTTCTTTAGCATTTCTATGATATACTTAGTTTGAGAAATAAAAATTATTTGGTTTCCTTGACATATCTAAAGACCCAGAAAGAAGGATAGTTCTCCCAGTAATGACATTTCAAATTTATTCTCATACCCTTTGGAAATTTATGGTTTAACCTGTCATCAGTACTTCCAAAAATAATATCATCAACATAACCTTCAATTAATAAAATACTATCTTGAGTTACCCTGATGTAGAGGTTGTTGTATGCACTTCCTTTTCTGAACCCTACCTACTGTAGATATTTATCCAGTCTAGAGTACAATGCTATAGGATCTTGTTTTAGATCATACAAGGCCTTCTTCAGTTTATATACATTATCTTCGTTCCCTGACAACTGAAATAATTTTGGTTTTTCAATGTAGACTTCTTCTTCAAGTTCCCCATCCAAAAAAGTTGATTTCACGTCCATCTGATACAATTTAATATTCTTGGACCATGCATAAGCTAAGAGAAATCATATTGCTTCCATTCTGGAAATTGGGGAAAATGTATCTTCAAAATCAATTCCTTCAACTTGTGTGTATCCTTTGCATACCAATATATCTTTGTTCCTTGTATCCTGTCCATATTCATTCAATTTATTTATGAAAACCCACTTTGTGCCAATCACATTCTTATTCTTTGGTCTTGGAACCAATTCCCAAGTGTCATTCTTATTTATTTGATCCAATTATTCATCCATGGACTTATTCCAGAATTCATCCTTGCTGGCCTCTTCAAGATTGTTTGGTTCAATCATAGATAAGAGTGCTAGGTGCATTTGTTCTGATGAACAAATTCTTCTTCTAGTCTCAACTCCTGCATATTTGTTTCCGATAATCTGATCTGAAGGATGATTCTTTTGTACTCATTTTCTAGGTATCTTTGGAGGCACTTGTTGAACTTGCTCTTCTAATTATTTCTGATCATTTTCATCTTCCCCTTCTACTTCTTCAACTTTTACTTCTTCTTCATAAAGTTGTTCCATTGATTCATTTTGTTCTTCCTTTAATTCTCGTCCACATGGTTCATCAATTGTTACATCTATGTTTTCCACAACTTTGTTCAACCTCATATTGTAACACTTGTATGCTTTCCTTGTACTTGAGTAACCAACAAGTAATCCTTTGTCCACATGAGAGTCAAACTTTCCCATTCTTCCATCTTCTCTTTTGATGTAGCATTTGCTTCCAAATACTCTGAAGTGTTTCACATTTTCTAGTCTTGCTTTCAATAGGTCGTAGGGAGTTTTGTCAGTGTTGTTTCTGAGCATTACTTTGTTTTGAATGTGAAATGTTGTATGCACTGCATGTGTCTAAAAAATATCTATCAATTTGGAATCCATTAGCATTGTTCGAGCCATTTCCTGTACTATCATATTATTTCTTTCAACAAATCCATTATGTTGAGCTGTCCTAGCAACTAAGAATTTATTTTTTATTCCATGCATGTTGCAGTAGTCCATAAATTCCTTTGAAGTGAACTCTTCTCCATTATCAGATCTCAAACATTTGATTTTTGAATCCATATCATTTTCAACCATTTCCTTATAGACCTTGAAGTTTTTAAAAGCTTCTGACCTATTCCTAAGAAAGAAAAATGCAGGCATTCTTGTATAACCATCAACTAATAATATAAAGTATTTCTCACCTCTTAAACCCTTTGTTATAGTTGGTCCAACTAGATCAGTATGCACCATTTCCAGTGGTCTTGTCGTTGAATATTCCTTTGATTTGAACCTGGTCTTTGTTTGCTTTCCTTGTTGACAATGCTTCCATAAAGTGTTGGTTGCTTTTGTGATCTAGGGAATTTCTCTAACTATGTCCTTTTTGTTGACTTTGACAAGGTTATCAAAGTGTATGTGACCCATTCTTCTGTGCATAGCCAACCTTCATCTTTCCTAGAAAACACTTTTCATTTCCAATTTCACTTAATACATATATGTTGCTTGAAGTTCTTGAAACTGTTGCAATAAATTTTCCTGAATATTATTTTCTTATCTCGCACTTCTATGAATCGAAAGTAATTTTATGACCTTGGTCACATATTTGACTTACACTTAGAAGATTATATTTAATATCTTCTACTAGTAGAACATTTTATGCCTTGGTATTATTGTTTCCAATTATGACTGTGCCTTTTCCAATGATTTTAGATGAATCATCATTTCCGAAAGAGACTAATCCATCTCTTTCCTTTCTTAAAGTAAGAAACCTATCTTTATCACCTATCATGTGTTTTGAACAACCACTGTCAAAATACCAACCACGTTTCTTCTGCTTAGCTTGTAGAGAAAGTCTTCATTCTTCATTGTTGTACTGATTCTTCTTTCTTATCCATGTTCTCTTCTGAGGTTCATGTCTGTGACTATTGTTTTTTTATTGTGGTTATATAGGAGGCACTATCATTCTAAAAATTTTGGCCATGTGTCCAAAGTTGTTACACTTGTATCATTCCACTTCAGTGTTCAATGATTCAAACCTGTTGTGGCTTCTTCTATGTGTTTCACTAGGCCTTATTGGATAACCCTTTTGTGTATAACTTTGAAATTTGTTTATGTTCCTTTTTTAGCTCTGCAATTCACAGCTTTATGTCCAAAATTATTGCATGCATAAAATAAACCAAAAAAGATAGTTTGATACATGGGAGTTGAAGATATTCTGAAAGGAATTACTCTTTTGAGTCCTTCTTCTTCCTGAGGCCTATTTGTTTATGTTGGTCACTGATTCTAAAATCTGAATCTTCTCAATGGAGGAGTGTCCCTGTAATGTTCCTTGTAGGTATTCATATCCCCTTTCATTATTTCTTCTTATATTTTTGGATATGTTTCTTATTCTGTTGTTTTAGAGCTTGATCCCTTTTATATCTGATTGTATCCAAGTTCTAACTTGTCATGATGAAGCTTTTGAATGTTGATAATGTCATCCAAAAATTTTGAGTTGTTTTTCATATTTTTCTTTTGAAGATCATTTCTCAATGTGACAATCTTTGCTTCCAAATTTTCAATGATCCTGTCTTTTTCTTCTAATTGTTCTTTGAGTGATTATTCAATTCTCTTGTATTCTTCTATTTGAACCTTCAATTCCATGATCATTTTTCTAGTTGTTTAGTGTCTTCTTCCTTGTCTAGTTTTTCTTGTAGCTTCTTATTTTTCTTCTTTTCTCTTCTTATAACTTCTATGACACACAACAATTCCTCTCGGTAGTCCACTTCTGCCTCTTCATATTATTCTTCGGTGTCTTGTTTATCAGAGTCTTATATTTCCATGAATATAACTCTTTTTGTCTCACTATCAGTGACTTCATCTTCATTTGATGAGGAGATGTCTTCTTTGGTGCATAAGATTTTCTTGAAATCTTTCTTATTTGTTCTTTTTCCTTTATATGTTTGATTTCTATTTGAGTAATCTTCATCATTTATCTTATTTTTATTATGAGGACATTTGTTAACAAAATGACCAATACCATCAAAATTAAAACAAATCAATGGAAGCTTACCTTTATATCTGTCGTTAGTTCTCTTGTTCAATCTTCTGACAAATTTGGCCACTTCTTGATCATCTTCTGAGACGTCACTGTTGTTGCTATGTTATTTTTTCTTTTGCTTTCCCTTTTTCTTTGAACTTTTGGATGCTTTGAAGGATGGTCCTTTTATATAAAGATTTTCCTCTTCATTTCTCATTTCATATACTGTGAATATTTCATGTAGTTCACCCATTCTTATTGAGTTTAGATCTTCTCTTTATTCTAGTGTTCATATCTTAGGATCAAATATCATAGGAAGAGATCTTAGTACCTTTTGAACAATTATAGATTCTTTAATTTATTATCTCAATCCTATGATTTCATTTACTGTTTCATCGAATCATAAGAAGTAAGCTGCAATATTCGCATATTCCTTTATCTATAGTTGTTTGAACTGACCCCTGTAAGTTTAAAGCTTTGCTTCTTTGACTTTTGAATCTCCTTCATGAATATTTTGAAGTTTGTCCCAAATATCTTTAGCAGATTTACAATGTATAACTTTGGTGTATACCTATTCACCAAGACCATTCAAAAGTGCATATGTGGCTTTGGAATTATTTTGACCGAGTTTTATTTATCTTTCACTTGTTGGCAGCACTAGTTTCTCTTTGTATCCATCTAGTACAAATTGTTAGATTTCAAATCCCTGTGAATGTATATATGTTTTCATCCTTATGCTCTAGAATGCATACTTTTATCCATCAAACTGTGGTATTCCATTTTTATACAAGTTGCTTCTCTCCATGATTTACCTTTCAGTGGTTAAACTCATTTCTAAAGGAACCTTCTCTGATACCAGTTGTTGGATTACTGAAACGGGGGGTGAACCAGTAATAAAGAAATTTAATCCCTTTTAACCATAAAATGCATGTGTTATATCAATGTAGCATTATCATACAATAGTTGTAGAGTAAATAAACAATGAACAAATGAGCAATCATACACATACATAGTACAACAATGTTTTTACGTGGAAACCCAAAGAGGGAGAAAACCACAGAATGATTTTTCTTATATGTCTTTAAGAATTACATTCATTGGAAGAACTAACTTCCTTTGTTTTCCAGCTGTAACTGGAAGGAGGATCCAACCCCCTAGTTTCTAAAGATACAACCTGAGGGAAGATCCAACTCCCCAATTCTCTGGCTACAACCAGAATAAAGGCTACAAACCCCTATGTTCTCCAGATACAACCGGAATGTGGCTACAACCACCTGTCATTTCCCCATCAAACCACCCTGAAATATAAGTAGAATGATGGAGCCACTATCACACTATCAGTGAGAGATATACTGTTGTAAACCTATACCAATCAACCTACACCAAATAACCTGAACCATGCATCAACATGTACCTCAACCTCAACCTCAACAAAATTCCCTCATCAATTTCATCATCCAAATCTGATTTGTAACTCCGTAACAGACCTAGTGTATATGATCACATACCTACACCTTCCTCAACAAGAGACTAGCATTTTCATCAAATTTTACTTTAGTCTCACATGACTAGTTTTGGATTAGTCAACAACCCTAACTTGAAATAATCATAACTATGTATCTGTAATGAATAAATATAAAAATAGTACACCATGTTCTTCAGTGTCTTTTTTACAATTTGTCCAGGTTTCACTTCTTAGAACCTCCTAGAAAAGGAGTTATAGAAAAAATGGCATACCTTCCTGAATTCTGGCTTATTCTAGAGATCAAATTTGTAGAGAACTCCCTGCACTAAATATTTGATGTATAGATCTAAAAATGGTACACAACATACTACAGATTATACTCTAACCAATACATTTGGTCTTACTTAATTTGGATCTTTTAAGAAGACGTTATGACGTTTTTACCCGAAACAATTGTTTTAGACTAGTTTCAAGACTAGCCACAAACCCTATTTTCCACAAAGTGTAACTCCTAAAATACAACGACCAGCAAGATGAATTATTTATCATGGATACTTGGATATGTTTAATAAACAACCTCCATATTTCTCGGTCTGAATCACTCTAGGAAAAAAATTATTGTGAAAATGGTGAAATTACCTGTAAATAACATACCTTAGAAAGCATCATCAAAAGAATTTATCCTCCCTTGAATTTTGGCCTTATTTACCTCACGTTCCCTCTGAAATTGTCCTTATATATCCTTTGGTTACCTCACTCACTTGTAGATATTCAATATTCTCAAGTGTGATTAAATGAGAGACCCTTGCCTTGGATTTATGCTTTTATGTATCTTCCTCAAGGGGTTACCTTCTAACCATCTTAAACCACTTTCCTTATTTTAGGGCCAACCCACTTCTAACCACTCGTCCAATTAGTAATTTCTCCATTAACTTTATTATTTAAATAATTTATTTTGTATTCACTTTGACTTATAGTGCACTCATCACTTCACTTTATTATTTACCTTCTAACCATCTTAAACCACTTCCCTTATTTTAGGGCTAACCCACTTCTAACCACTTGTCCACTTAATAATTTCTCCATTAACTTTATTATTTAAATAATTTTTTTTGTATCCACTTTGGTTTATAGTACACTCATCACTTCACTTTATTATTTAAATAATTTCTTTTTTGCAACCACTTTGACTACTTTGTTGTTTGGGGCTTCTAGATGACTCATGAGGGTTCTCCAACTTCACATGGCCATAACTCTCTAACCGTGAGGAGTTATGTGACGTTCCACATACCACCAGAAGTGGCATGACATGTAATATCCATATAGAATAGTCTTACCTTCAAATATATTAAAACTCATACCATTATACATCAAGCAAACTTAGGTCCATTACCCAAGCCTTTGTGCTACCAGAATTTGCCACCGGACATTCTTCAAGGATTGACATCAATGACTACCAACCCAAATAATCAACAATTTTTTCAATATCTTTCCATCTACTTAGTTATTTTTGAATTTTGAAGCCTTATTACCTAAATAAATTAATATGGCTATTCCCAATGACTGTTTTCTTACCAACTTGAAAACTACTTATAGAATCCCATATGGAGGATGTATTATGAAGTAAAAGACTTTACCAGATTACCTTGGGGAAATAAATTTTTCTAGCAATGCCTTAAGGAAATATAAATGGGACAATCAAAATGATGAATCACAAGGATTTATTTTAATGTCCATCTCTAGTGACTTACAATTTCATCTTCAAGGAATTTATGACCTAGATCAGGCTTGGGAAAAAATGGAAACTATATTTGGTAAACAAAATTAGATTTGAACCCACCAGACTGAAAACAATTGATTTCTTTACATCCCAGTGATTTTTCTTACATTCAAGTTTATCTATATAAGCTCAAAACACTTGTAATTTTACTTGAAGACTATAAAATATAAAATAATGATTCCCAATGTATATATAATATTATTTCCAATCTTGGTAGTGAATATTATTTTTTTGTATATACTTTTCACTCCATTAGAGAATATTTATTATATACTTACACACCATCCTATTTTGAATCTTTCTTTGATTCGTTGATTAGAGAGTAATATAAGTTCTTTCATATTGGAGTGATAAACACTACAAGTACATATAAAAAAGAATTAGTGACCTGATAGATGGATAAGTCCATGCATCCAAGAAAGAAATATTCTTGGAACAACAATAAAAAAAGGGTCCCATATCCTCTTAGCCAACTTCTTCTCTGAATGGTGACAAAGGAACACAATAAAAAAGTAGGAATACTTAGAGATATTGCAAATTTTGTGGGAAAGATGGTCATCTAAATTACAAATGTTTTAAGAATATGGCATCCTTATAAGTAGCAATGAAGAATCACAACATCAATATTGATTATTATTATTCTTCTCATGGACATGCACTTTCAAATTTTGGTATTTCCTTGAATGTAACATGTGTTTCTTATTCTAGTGAGTGGATTGTTGATTCTAGAGAACATTATCGTATGGCTAAGGATAAATCCAATTTTTATAATCTCAATGAATTTAACACCAAAAATTATTCGTTGGTTATTATAGGTATATTAGATATGTAGGGTATAGAATAATAAAAATAGTTGATGGTCATTTTAAGGATATATTATGTTTTCCAAGTCTCTCCTGCATCCTTCTATCAGGGTATTGAATCACTCATTCTAATGAAGGTAAAACAATAGAGTTTTTGTTGGCACAGGGGAAGATCCAGGGTTCAACGCTACAATAGCGCACCAACAAAACCCTAACTACTGGCCCTTTCGGCAACACCTGCGAAGTAGATGAAGTCTCACCCGAGGTAGAGGAAGGGGTGGTTGCAGGACTCAGATGTCTACAACCATAGTTGGGACACAAATATGTTATTCTAACATTTAAGAGAGCACTTAGCAGTAAACATTCATCAACATTCAGTTATTGGTAACAATGCAGACAAACCCTAATTAAAGAGCATTGCAGTATCCAACTAGATCTAGCATCTAACAACTCTTAGCATGACAAAATAGACTGGGTCTGAACATATTCAACACTAAGCATGTGTATACTAGTCAGATCTAACATCCATGTTATTAAGCACTAAGCATTGATAGATTATTCATCTATATTAAAGAACTAAGAACATTAACATATAAGCACATCAACATATTGCACAAAGCAGAGAAACAAAAAATATACATGGTTCGCCCCACAGGGATACATCCCTCCAACTCTTATTCTCTTCTATTATCTTTTTTTAATCATTTACATGCATAGAGCCTCAAAACCTACTATGCATAGGATAGGAGATTTTAATCAGTTACATGCATAGAGCCTCAAAAAACCTACTATGCATAGGATAGGAAATTTGTGCGCACCTCGCCAGATCCTCCTTCCCCGAGTTAGACTACAACACTAAGCCTTCTACAGTCACTTGCACTCAGCTCTGCAAGCTTCACATAGTATGCACAGAGAACTTACAATACATTGATCACTTAGATCGATCACTAGAACTTACAGATTGGCCTAACATCACATATATGCCCCTCCTTACAATGCCTAAACATCTATTTATACTTTACCAAAATAGGCCTAAACACGGGTAAACCCATTGGGTTGACATACCATACCCATTACATAATCCCAAACCCCAAAAAAGACCCAAAAAGTGGTCGAGATCCTACGATCTCTTCTTTGTCTTGCACTCCGTCTTCGACAGGCTGTCGAAGTCCCAAAATAGGTCAAACTCAACCAAGGATATCCCAAAACTTGGTCAAGGGCCAAGAGGCCCCCAACACTTACTTGTGACTTATCCCGAGTCACTCTGATCTGGGTATCTCTGCTTCGAAATCCTTGAGCTTGGCTCAATATGATTTGACTTGTTGTTGTGACTCGACCTCCTATTCAACAAACTCTTGGATGACTGCCTTGTTCACGGGTCCTTCTAGGCGTTGTTCTGTTGCAACAACAACTTGCTCTAGTTTTGCTCCCCGACCTTCGATCTTTGTAAAAATTTGGTAAGCCTTCTCCCATACAGGTTGGAGTCTTTAAGTCACTTCCATGAATTTTCTCTTAACATTTTGAACCTGTTGTTGAAAAGTGCGCCTCACCTTGGATCATTTCATTCTTTCTACAACTGACAACGACTTCAACTGCGCCTGTATTGTCTCTTCTTGTTTCTTCTCCTCCTGGAGATGTGACTCCAGTACCTTTAGTTATGCATTCTCAATAAGTTTCTCATAAGTCTGGGCACCGCGGTCACTAAGTTTCTTGCATTCCATGGAAAAATCTTTTATTCTCTTGATTGTGCTTCGGGCAGTCACTTCTCTTTAATGTCTGACATCTTGTGGAGTGTTGGGCACTGTGCAGAGCTCTAAATCTGCTATTCTTTGTTGTAGTTGTTGGATATCTTCTGTGAGATGATCTACCTGATGCTCAACCCTGTATTATGCCTGTGGCTCTAAGCCTTTCATAGAGAGAAGTGCTTTGTTGACTGCTTATTTTACCTCGAGTTGCCCTGCAAGCAACTATTTCTTTTCTTGCTGCATTTGTGCTTTCTCCTCGTCAAACTTTGTCTTGAGATAAATATTCTCCTTCTCTGCAACTCGACATTGTTCTAAAAGTAGTCCATGTACTTGTGTCAAATCCTGGGTCGCTTGTTCTATTTCCTCTTGTGCTCATCAAAGGTGAGCTACAGTTGCATCTGCTAGGCGACGGAGTTGGGCTGGCTCATCTCCCAATTCTTGTTCTCCCGATGGCAGGGGAAAAATGGAGACTACACGACTGGACTGAAGAGCCTGTTGTACCCCTTGGAGCTCGACCTCAATTGTATCATGCATTTCCTCCTACTTCGCTCCTTGTTTCTCCATGATTTCCAGCGAAGCGTCATTTAGAGCTGCTATGATGAAGTCAAAGTCATTGGGAGTAAGTGTAGTCTACATATTGGTCACAGTGGCTCTTGATTTCTTCTAGGAAGAAGTTTTCAGGGGAGAAACCTTACTCTTCTTCAAGGGGTCAGCCTCATCTCTGGGCAGTGTTAATTCATCTTTCTTTTGTTTAGATTCTTTGTCCTTCATCTCTTCCACATCACCATCACCTCCTCGCTCAGGTGATGTGGAAGCAATCTTCCCTGAGGCGTTGCTTAAATCTTGGACCTCCTCAGTCTTCTGTCTTCTGCTTATTCCAGGAGTGACCTATTCTTTGTGAGTGGTCTCCAGGATGTCCAATTCAGGATTAGACATCTTTGCGTGGTCAGCAAGGAGAAGGAGGTCTGCGGACCAGTCCTTATTGATCTCCTCCAATTCCTCTTCTGTAAGTTTATAGTATGACTGGAGTTGTTCCTTATGTTCATCGGCTTGCGCTGTAATGTAAATGAAATGTCGATTTGCGCTGAACTTCATCAGGGGTCAGAATATCTGTAAGTTGTTTGGAGTCATGCGAGGCTTAGCTTCGATGGCTCTCTTAAACTGAAGTTAGTGCGTATGAAAAACAATGTTCGACTGCCATTGTTTGTTCATATCGCTTGAATACCAAAGTGTAGCGAACTTCGCAGTAAGCAGCTCAAATGGCTCGATGTTCAGAAAGGTCACACCTTCCGACATCTCCCAAGAAACAAAGGCGATAAGTATCAGGAGCCAGCTGAAATGGAACTCATAGCCCTAATCCTTGGTTTCACGACAGTCTAGTTCGAGTTGATTGAATAGTTACTTCGCCCAGTTCATATGTAATCCTTCTACACAATTCCCCGCAACGTTGACGACAAATCTCATGAACTGTGTGGGTCAGTTCTTGCGTACCATATTTCCAACTATTAACTGAGATGCTAGGCACACTGCACCATTCTGGATGGAGGCTACCTTGTAGCCTCACGTCCCCTTATTGACATCATCGTATGTGTCCTTAATATTCTGTGCTAGTGCATGATCTGTGGCCTTCCCTAGGTATAACTCGTGCAGGTCAGTTCCTTGCATACTCAAACCCGTGATCTTATGGATCATCATTGGATTGAATGAAATATGACGTTCTAGCCATAAATATCCATCATGGTAACACAACAGTAGCATCTTGACACAGGTGTTGACTTCCTGGTGTCTTCCGAAGTGTGGGATTTTCATGACATTTAACAAGGTGGACTGTGCGAGGTTCATCGTCCACGACTGGTGGATTATGTTTGAGTTCTTACCCTTTGTCTTGGTTAGGTTTTTGGATGGGGCGAGCATGCTGTAGTTTTTGTGATCTCTGAGTTTGAAGTCACTGAACTTCAATGCTGTGATCTTATACTGCTCTGGTCGAACTACATGTATCCCCTTCGGGAGGTACGTAGTGACTATGGTGTACTTGAAATATATGGATACACTATCACGACTTACCGCACCGGATAGAGGTGGGATATAGTCGGGTAATATAGATGGGATCAACTTTACATTGGCTAGGTCATCTGATGTCGACGCACGCTCCCTCCACAACCCACAGGTCATAAGGTCCATGTCAACACAGGATCTTTCCTTTACCACTGGCCCGAAGAAATCTAAAACGACTCTTCTATTTCCCTATCGATAAATCTTCACCCACAAAAAACTCTCACGGGATCCCCTCTTTTCACTTAGGAGATCGGACTTCGCACTTTCACAAATCTGGCGGTCAAGCGTTGGTCTCTTGAATCCTCGAAACCCGAAATAGTCAACGTTGACCTTTCCTTTTCGGGATTTTCCCTATCGCGATTTTGGCGAATGTGGTGTCGAGTAACTTGTTCCCGTGATTCCCAAAATCCGATGTTTCGAAATTCTGACGTACTCACAAAGTTGACCTTTCAATGCCCCTTTCCTCCATTGGGACTTCGGACTTCGCGATATCGCGAATCCTAATGCAAATAAATCGAAACTTCACTCCACGAAACTCCGAAACAGTCAATGGACTTTGACTCGATGTCAATAGTGCACCACCTGTCCACTCGCTGACTCCTATGTGGCCCACACAAATCCTCTTAGCTTTCAGGATGTTGCGTTTCGGAATATCGTGATTCCCATTGCAAGGTTTACGGGACTTCCACCCACGAAAACCCGATACAAGTATCCACATGTAAATCCAACGGCCCTTGTGGCTTGGATCTATGGTCCTACTCCTCCTGAGATTAGAACCTTTCGATGCTTCACCGTAACTCCCCTACTTCTCTGTGAGATCTAACGGCTCACGAGACTTCGCGGATTCTCCACCGATAATTCCGACCATCCGTCTCTCTTCTGAGAGCTCGTCCTCCTGCGGTCCCTCGTTACTATGCTTTCTTACAAACTTCAAGGTACTTGGTCTCTTCAACTGCCTTCAATGACCTTTGAAGACTTTAGATCCTTCTTAACTTTCTCCAACTTCGAGTCTTTCAGAAAACTCTTGTGCGCACTCCTTGTGGCGACCTTCAGATACTTTCAAGTGTTTAACTTCTTCGACTCCGCTCACACCTGCAGCAGCAGTCTCTAAATTCTTCCCTCGGGTTTGCAACCCTGAGACTTCACTTGGCCTGCACACTCCTTGCACGGATCCTGTTCCTGACTGCACTTCTGTAGAAATGAGAACAAAGGCTATCTCTCCTGAGATTTCAGAGACAAACCTCTGAATCTTTTGTGAACGCACTCCTTGCGGACAACTCAATTGCAGTCCTTGCAGGAACTCTGGCTCAGATAGAGAAACAATTTAAAATCATCCCATTACCCTTTCCTCTCAGATTTCAAACATTCAACAAGAAATCATTCATACATAGCATAAAAGAAATTGCATGACAGAAAGAGTAACACATTCATGAGCATAACATTCAAAGATGCATACACAGAGAATATATGAACACCATGAGTCTGAATCACAGCTTTCTTTGTATTAATTTAGAACTTTTGTACATGGATTCTGCTACACAACTCTCTTCTTCTCTTCTATGCTCTTCTTCATGCTTTCATAATAATGTTACAATACACAATGAGGGTGTCTATATCTCGTTTCCCTCTTGCGCTCTAAAAACTGTCTAATCTACACATTTAATTCTACCTACTTACATTTACTACTTTAAATGATTTCTACCTACTAAGGATGAGAGAAATTGCTCAAGGTCCATTTAAATTATACAAAGGAGCTCCTTCTTAATTATCTTATTTAAGATGGCACATCAAATTCAAGGTAATTTCAAAATTTGCACTGGCACTTGTCCAACTATCTTTTGCTTCCGCGCTGGCTCACTTGAGATGCTTTTGCATCATCATCTTTGTGTTTGGTTTGATTTTCTGCTGATGGTCAGGATGATTTGGCTCCGCGAGTAGTCGACGGAGAGGCTTGCAATCCTCGCATCGATGATGCTTATATACCTGCAAACATAGACATTTCTCTTTCAGTCATGAGGTCGATGGGAACCTCCTCGACAATTTTCTCTGTCGCGCTGAACTCGTTCGATCTACATGCTTTGGTTTGAAAATCTCAGGGTCGGAGAGTAATCTCTCGATGCAATGGGATAGATGGAAAAAGCACGATGATCACTGTGTGAAAATCAACTATTCTGCGGGCTCAAATTCATGGTTATCAAAAGTGTTCTTAGTGCGTGGCGCGACAGGATAAATAGATACTTGGTAACGTATCTCTTGCAATGGGAAAGAAGCCTTCATTAACTCAGTTTTTTCTGTTATGGTGTGGTCCCAATGGTCTGGTGGCAAGTTGTATAACCATTAATGCCCTTCTTCCCATTCGGGGCGTCAGTCAAATGGTTATACTATCTCTAACGGATATATTTCTTCGCCATGTCGAAGTGCCATGTGACGTTGTTCTGGTTTTCTGGCGAAGCTCCAATTTTGTAAATTTTCCTTCTACCAAGATCCCTCGGGAACCTTCTGTAACTTTTCAAGCTTATTTTTCTTCTTTCTTAGTTTTCTAGCCTTCTTTCCGGTGAGCTTCATCTCGGAATTCCTTTTGCCATTGTGATTCTTATCTTCTTTTGGCATGGTAACTTCCCGCTGTTGAGATTCTCTTTTAGAAATTAGGGGTAATACTTCATTTGTAGCTAGAATAGGTACTACAATATTCTGTGGGTCTTTTAGTGTTCTTCCAGCTTTGACATTCCAATCTTTGGTTTTAAATAGCTTCACTCAGTTCTCTTGTTCTTTAATCAAGTGTGCGATCTTCCTAGTCATGAAATATTTTAACTCTTTCTTCTTTTGTTCTAATACTTCTTTTTCTTCCATTCTGGCCTGATCTCTTTCAACACAAGGTTTTTCGAGCAACATAGTAAATGGAGCTATGTCCTCAATAAATTTAACAACCAAATTCTTTCTCTGTCAAAGTTCCATTGGAATTCATAGATATCTGGGTAATCTTTCCACATAGGTTTATTAGCTTTCCTCTGAATATTCCTATTCCTCATAATGAATGAATCATAGCAGGCCTTCCTATAGCTTCCTGAGTTCTTTATCTCATGATATTCACCTTTTTTTCCTCATCCATAACAATATCAATGTCGAAGTCTCTTAGTCTTTCTTCAATGCATTCATTTTCTTTGAAGACCTCTGACAAACTGATATGTCGGTGATCATTCATGGTTTCTTTCATCTGTAGCAATACTTTCTCTGATTCTTTCTGTGGTTCTATCATAATCTCAGTTGCTTGACTTTGCTTGTGGTCTTCTTGTCTTATATTCATCCTTTCAAGCTAACAAATCATTCTAGGGAAATCCAAAACTTCATGCTCCATAGATTTGAAATAGGGGAAACTAAGTTTTCTACCAGGGCATTCCTTAGCTAGATGTCCCGGTCTTCTGCAACTGTAACAAAGGGTTAATCCTCTCTTTCTCTTAAATGATTCCCGACCTTTCCTATACTGCGCTCTAGGATCATAGTAGTTCATCTGCAAAAATTCTTTCTAAGATCCTGCATCCATTTGTTAGTCCAAACATTCTTTCTATACATAGGTATAACATATCTTTCATTATTCTTATCAGATCTACTCATATCAAATCTTCTTTCTTCTATCAGTGCCCTAGTTTTCAAGGTAGGATAAATCTTATCAAACATGCCTAGATCCATACTTTAGAAACAAAAATTTCCACTAATCTTACTTCTATAGAACAAAAATCTTTCAGATCTAAAATTTTTCACTATTCTTACCTTTATCAGAGCACAAAGTGTTCAGATCTTACCTATTTTCTTCAGATCAGACTTCTTTTGTTTAGCACAGAGCTTCACAAATGGAGTAGAGTACTATGCACTAGAGCGACAGATCTATGCACAGAGCTTTCACAATTTCAAGTCAGATTTTTTCACAAAGCTTCTTCTTTCTCAGTTCCCAGCAATCACAGTTTTAGGTCCCGACAACAGAACCATTTGTTGGCACAGGGGTAGACCCAGGGTTCAATGCTACAACAATGCACCAAAAAAAAACCCTAACTACCGTCCCTTTCAGCAACACCTGCGAAGCAAATGAAGTCTCACCCAAGGTAGAGGCAGGGGTGGTTGCAGGACTCAGATGTATGGAACCTTAGCTGGGACACAAATCTGTGATTCTAACATTTAACAGAGCACTTAACAGTAAACATTCATCAACATTCAGTTCTTAGTAACAACACAGACAAAAACTAATTACAGAGCATCGTAATATCCAACCAGATCTATCATCTAATAGCTCTTAGCATGAAAAAATAGATTAGGTCTTAATAGATTCAACACTAAGCATGTGTATATCAGTCGGATCTAACATCCATGTTATTAAGCACTAAGCATCGATAGATCATTCATCTATATTAAAGCACTAAGAACATTAACATAAAAGAACATCAGCAAATTGCACAAATTAGAGCAACACAACATATACATGGTTCACCCCCCCGCTGGGGCTACATCCAACAACTCTTCTTCTCTTCTATTATCTTTTGTTAATCAGTTACATGCATAGAGCCTCAAAACCCCTACTCCGCATAGGACAGGAGATCTGCATGCGCCTCGCCAGATCTTACTTCCCTGAGCTAGGTTACAACACTAAGCCTTCTACAGTCACTTGCACTTAGCTCTGCAAGCTTCACACAGTATGCACAAAACACTTACAATACTTTGATCACATAGATCAATCACTAGAACTTCGCACATTGGCCAAAGATCACATAGATGTCGCTCCTTACATTTCCTAAACATCTATTTATACTTTACAAAAATAGGCCTAAACATGGGTAAACCCATTGGGTTGACATCCCATACCCATTACATAATCCCAAACCCCAAAAAGGACCCAAAAAGGGGCTGAGATCCTATTATCTCTACTTAGTCTTGCGCTTCGTCTTCGACAGGCTGTCGAAGTCCCAAAATAGGTCAAACTTGACCAAGGATCTCCCAAAACTTGGTCAAGGGAAAATAGTTTTCATATCACCAAGTTGTAACCAAGTATTTTAAAGATCCCAATCATGTCCTAGAAACTGAAATTATTGATTCTATTACGGTGTTGTAAAAATTTGACAACTTTGGGTCATCATATTTTCTATCAATTTTTATTTCTCATAATGATGACTTGAACAAACTTTGGCATAAGTGACTTTTTCATCTAAATTATTTCTTATTTCATTAACTATGTAATCAAAGTATTGTTACTCTATTCTTCCTCTCATTTATTGCATAGATGGTGTTTGTGTTGGCTATGTTTTTGAAAAACATCATTGGGATAGTTTTGGTAAATGTGCTTCTTGACATGCCTTGGCCTCCTTGTAGCTTGTTCATAGTGATTTATGTTACCTATTTCCTTTTTCTTCTTTCTATAGGTTCAATTACTTATTAAATTTCATTATCGAATTCTATAAAAACACTTGGCTTTATTTCCTAAAAGTTAAGATTGAAGGTTTTGACATATTTTTGGCTTACAAGGCTCTTGGAGGAAAACAATCTAGACATCAACTACAAAAGTTAAGAACCAATAACTGAGGTGAATATGTCAACACCAAATTTACAACTTACTACACTTCATAGGGAATTATGATGCAATGTACTATTCTATATATGCCATGTCAATAAAATGGTGTTGTTGAGAGAAACAATTGCGCATTAACAAAAATGGCAAATTTTGTGATAGAATCTAAAGGGTTCAGTCTTCATTTTTTTGGGAAATCCATTAATTGTGAAAAGTATATAGTCAATCATAGTACCACAAAGGATTTAAAAAATATAACACGAAAATAAGCATGGAGTAAAATTAAACTAGATGTAAGTTGTGTCTGGGTGTTTGGTAGTGAAGCGTGGGATCACATTCTCAATGAGAAAAGAAAAAAACTACAACCTTAAAGTGAGAAGTGCATTTTTGTTCGATATCTTAAAGACGTAAAAGGTTATAGAACTCTTCAACCTATTCCAATTAAATTATTATTAGGAGATATGTTAAGTTTCATGAAATTCTCTTGTATTTGCGCCTAATTTAGTGTTTGTGCCATCTTTGCCATGTGAGTCATGTTTGTTGTCTTTCCCATCTTCTCTTCCCAAATTTTATGTTAGTGATATTATCCTATTTTATTCTTCATATGATGATAGAGATGATGAAAATACACCTCTACCTAGTCACCTTCCTCTATTTTGGTCCATTGAACATAAACTTGCACCAGCTCCACCACTTCTTAGATGGGTCGATACAACATGAGAATAAGTCATTGATATTGTTGGTGATATTAAATATTAGGTTCTTACATGATCATAGTTATAGTGAGATTCATTTATTTTGGATCAAGATTTAGAGACTCGTGATCCAAAAATATTTTCAGAAGCTTCTAGCCATCCATATTAGGACACAATAATGAATCAAGAATAATATTCCTTAATACTGAATAATACTTCGGATCTTGTACCTCTTTTAAAAGAAATAAAACTTGTGAGATGTAAATGGGTGTATACATATAAGTATGAATAGTATAGAAGATTTGAAACAAATATGACTTAGTTAGCTACCAATGGATTTTCTTAAGCTGAAGGGATTAACTATAATGAAACCCTTTTCCTAGTAGCCAAAATAAATTATATTTGCATTTTTGTATCCCTTACCTCCTCACACAAATGGGAGTTCCATCAATGGATGTTAAATATATTTTCTTTATGGGATTTTCAAGAATATATTACATGGAACAAACTCTTGGCTATGTTCAAAATGACTCCATCCTTGTTTGCTACATTAACAAATCTCTCACTAGTCTTAAGAAAGATACTCAAGCTTTGTATGCTAAAATGGATATATTTATTCTTGACACTATATTTTCTAGATGTAATAATGTGTAGTGTACCTATTAGGTGTAATATGGGGTACCTAGGTAGGTACTAAAGGAGTGTAATCATTGATAGGTGGCATAGTGTGAAAGAAATAATTGTAAGAGAGATTACTAGAAGGTTCCTTCAATAGCAATTTTCTAGGAGGTTAGATAGAATTATATAAATATGTATAAGCAATAGAATGACATTATTGTGAAGTATATTGTAATTGTAGAAATACTTTTCTTGTCGATTGATTTCATTCCTCAAGGAATAATTAATGTTGTTACCCTGCATCAACAATTTTCTCTAATTTTTTTTATTCTTTATTTGGTTGTCTATTGTGTGGATCTATTATGTTATATGAAATTAATTTCTATATTCCATTTATAGATCTTTTATTTTAACTAAAAATGGTATCAAATATATTTCTTGGGCACAAGGTGGAATATTTTGTTTTTTTCCACATTTTGTAAATATTTGAAGGAAAAAAGGGGATGACAACCTTTGGATAAATTCATAATTTTTGTTTGCATAATATTAATAAATTAGCTACATATTTATTCTTTTAAAAAATATCCAATTTCAAAAGAAAAATTCAAAACCAAAGTCTCAGAAGTGGAGTTATCACTAATTTGAAACTAGTTGTTTTAGGTTTTTTCCAGTGATAGCTCCATGGTTTGCAAATCAAACATATTTTGATAGTGTTGATATTTTAGTCAAACCAATACCAATGGTTGTAGAGTGGTCATGTCATTTTATAATTGTGGTCATAGTATCTAATAAAATAAGTTTTTCCACACCTGTTATGATTTCACATTACTTGCTTAAAACCCTAATAGCACAAATGAACTCAATTGAAAACTAAGTTATTTTCTTCAAAACCTTGGTTTTTGTTGTGGGTTTTATTCAAAGAAAAATGTGTTTTTATTGGAAAATCCAATGGTCCTAGTATTTAAGAATACACAAAGTATTCATAATGGTCAAGTTGTGTGGCTAGGGCTTACTTTCTCATCATCTGTTTTTCTCAACCTGTTTTGCATGACACCCAAGAGGGGTCCATACCCACTCCCTTCTCTCAACCTATCCAATGGCATCAAGAATAGTATTTTCTCCCATGGAAAACCCACCCCTCTATCTTCTTCTCAAGGAACTGAGATGGAGAAAAACTCTCCTCTTGATAATTGTATGGTAGATTATCATAACCATTGCAATCATCAAAAAAAATGAAAGAATGGGTAATGTATCCCCAAAGAAACAGTGATACCCAAATATGAAATCCTCTCAACCACGGTCGAAATATACGTCTAGTTTATGAGAGACCAGACAATCATCGATAAATTTCTTGGTATCTGGCCAACAAAGCATGATATGGTTTCCTCAAGCAATTCACCCTAGTGGCCCTCACATCCCTAAGAGTTCAAGCTCAAGTTGAAGGGGTTTTTCAAAATGATTTTTCAAAACTAGGGACATAGGGATCAACTATTCGAAAATGGTCCTTATTTCTTTCACTGAGTGGGATTACACCTTTGATATTGGAATGAGAAATTCAAACAAAACAAAGAATATTTCTCATATGCTCCAGTTTGGGTCTATCTCTACTCGCTCCCAGAAGAGTATTAGAATGAGGAAATATTAGCAAGAATTCAAAACATGCTAGGTACATATGTTAAATCCTCTGAAGCTACCAAACATGGGCGATGCACTAGCTATTCTTGAATTTTCATTTATATGAATGTCTTGGCGCCTATCTTCGAATCCTTATATATTAGTTACAAAGACTCATATTAGCTTCAAACCCTTGATTGTTAATTCATTCCCTTCCATTGTAGACATTGTTTTGAGAAAATCCACCTATACACATATTTCCCTTTACTCCAACCCCCCAAATATTCTAAGCCAAAACATGAAACTGATGAGGAGGGTTTTAATAAAATCATCAATAGACCTAGACCTATGAGGAAAACCAACCCCTCTTGACCCTCGAAATCTCTTGAAATCAAGAATAGTCTTTAGTTTCTCATCTCGATCCCCCAATAACCTCCCTTGGTTTCTCATTATGATCCTTCCTCGATAAATCCCAAACATCGAGAATCTCCTAACCATACCCCCAACCATTAAGATACCAAGAATTTGAAAACCTTTGTCTATCCCTAAAAAATTCCCCCCCTTGAGGATGTTCCCATGATCCCTGAAGGGGAAGAAGGATCATACCATGAACGATATGACATGGAATTAGAAGGTATATATTTGTAGGAAATATTCGATGTTTTTCAAAGAAAATACATTAAATCCTTCCCACTTGAACACATTCAACGAGTCCATAAGTTCTTGCATAATGACAAAAAAGTGTCTTCAAGATCCCATCCTAGTCCTGGATATAATCCAGTTCTTGGAATCCAAACAATAAAATTAAAGCCTAACAAAATCCCTAAGGAATAGAAGCATAGAGGGAGGAAATCAAATCCACAACTTTTGTAGGAAATCAGAGACATATAGGTCAACTAAGGGAAAAATGCGTTGATCAAATATTTGTATCAACCTTTCCCCTCTCTAATTTTGCAATGAAGGTGATCTCATGGAATATCAAATACATGAACGGTAAGAGTAAACGACAGCTCGTACGAAGAAAGATCAATAAAAAATATCGATATATCTTCCATCTAGAAGAAACAAAGTGTGTCCATCACATTCTCAACGACATTATTCACCAAATTTGGAAATCAGGTCTACCTATAGTTGTCGAGTCTAGAGGTATGACAAGAGATTTGTCTATCCTTTGGAACCATGCAACAATTCACTTGGAAAATTTATTTTCCACAAAGAGAACTATCATAGCCAAATTGAGGACAGTGGACTTTGAAAGGACTAGCTTTATCACCAATGTCTATGGACCATAGAATCTAAGTGAAAATTTTTAATTCTTGGAAGCTATTCAACTCACTCTAGAACTCAGAGAGAATTACTTTTGGATTTTAGGTGGTGACTTCAACTTCATTTCCATCCTAGAATATTTAAAGGTGGGAATTCAAAATATTGAGCCTGACAATGCAATGTTTAATAATTTCATTCAAACTCATAAACTTGTAGATATGGAAACAATCAATGGTCTCTTCATTTGGAGCAACCACAAGTGGGGAGTTCACGAAATAGCCTAAAAAATTACCCTTTTTCTTATTTTTGAGCCCCTTATGCTCTTAGAATTATACATCGATGATAACATTCTCCCAGCTGTGGATATGGTCATTGGCATGTCTATATGATGATAGATATTCAAGGGGCACCCTTGAAAATACCCTTGATGTTTGAGAAGATTTAGCTAGCTCATCCTGATTTACAATGAAACATTAGGAAACGGTGCTATGAGGACAACATTTCAAATGGTTCCCTCATGTTTTGTTTCCAACAATGCTTAAAATCCCTTAAGAAACATCTCAAACTCTAGGACAAAAATATCATTGGGAACATCTTTCAAACCCATAAGATTTTAGAAAATAGAATGGCGGATCTCCAGTAGAAAATATTCCTCCTTGGACACACCAAAAACCTCTCTCATCAAGAAAAATAACCCACTTCTCAACTTAAAGAGTGTATATAACAAGAGGAAAACTTATGGAGATAAAAATCTAGAGTTCATTGGCTCAAGGAGGGAGAAAGAAACCATTTTTTTTCCATAGGTCGATGATTCAACGAAGCTCAGCAATCACATCACTCAAATCACCTCATGTCAAGGTAATATTCTCACCTCTCATCATGAGATTGAACATGAACTTGTCTCTTTCCTTCAATATTTTCTCACTGAACCCAAACAAGATTGTTCAAATGACATCAAACCATAAACAAACATATCCCCTGTCTAATAATCAATGATGAGAATGCAAGCATACTGATACCCATTAATCATGAAGAGGTGGAGGATGTTGTCATGATTATGCACCCCAAGAAATATCCTAGCCTAGATGGATTTACCATTGACCTCTTCCACCACTATTGAAATGTGGTCAAACATGATGTCTAGGCCCTAGTTGTAGAGTCTCAAAAAGTCTCTCGCATTCTCCTTTCCATCAATACCACCTTCCTTTCTTTGATCCCTAAAGAAGAAAAATATTTTGATCCCAATAAATTTAGACCCATAGATCTTTGCAATGTTATTTATAAAATTATCATTAAAGTGATTTCGTTGTGTCTGCAACCCCTTATTCCTACCCTTATCTCCCCTTAGTAATCAAGGTATGTGGAAGGTTTCCATATTTGGGACTGCATCATTCTATCCCATGAAACTGTTCACTCTCTCATATCTACCAAGTCTTGAGGCATGTTGATCAAATTCAACATGTCAAAGGATTTTGAGAAACTCAGTTGGAAATATATCAGATAGGTTCTCTTAGCCTCTAGCTTCCATCCCACATGGGTCGATTGGATCATGGATCTTCTCTCCTCTACCCTCTTTTCCATCTTTATCAATGGATCCCCTTCCCTCCCATTCCCTCCATCCCATGGAATTAGGCAAGGTGATCCTCTTCACCCTCTCATATTTATTCTCATGGATGAAGGATTGGGAAGAATTCTAAAGGCTGCCACTCACTCTCAAAATATCAAAGGATTAAACATCCACAACTCATACTCACCTCTTACTCACAATCAATTTGTCAATGAAACAATGTTAATTGGGATCCCATTGGTTAGTGAATCCAAATATTTTAAACGAATTCTAGATGAATTTATGGAAGCCTTTGACACTTCTATCAACCACCTTATATCTCAAATCTTCTTTTTTAACACACTCCCCCTTGTCCAATTTCATGTCTCCAGAATTTTGGGTTTCTCTCGAAGCTCCCTTCCATCAAAATACCTTGGAGTCTCTCTCTTATATATTGTTGTACACAACTATTCCTAAGAAGATATCATATCCCGCATCAACAAAAATAAGTTCATATTGACATTCTTCCCCCTCAATATTGTTGGTTGCCTCATTCTTCTCATGTACGTTCTACAGGTGATTCTTCTCTACCTCTTTTTGGCGCTTTCTATTACTAAATGTAATTTAAAAGATGTCATATCTCTTCAAATAAATTTTCTATGGAAAGGTGCCAATTTTGCTAGAAAATGTGCACTTGTATCCTGGAATAGGATATGCTTTCCAAAGTTAATGGGAGGCCTAGAATTAAGGAATCATGAGCTCCTAAACTAGGTTCTGGTTTCAAAAACTTGGTGGCGATGGATATGAGACAAAGGGGAGTTATGGAGTAAACTATGGGAACATAAATATTCCCCTCTCACCTCCCCCTCTTATAGGATGCTCCTATCTGGAAATATCTCAAGCTCTTTGATTTGGAATGCAACATGGAAAAATATGTGATCCAATCTCATTTCTTTTCGGAAATCCGTGATGGGTAGTCTTCACTTTTTTGGTAATATTCCTGGCAGCAACTTCCCCTTCTTATCCACAACCACATCAAGTTCCTTTCTCTTTCACCCCATCTCAAGACTTCTTAAGGAGGTATATTTCAGAAGTAATTCTATGGAAAATCTATTCCCTCAGCTGAACGTGTTTGGAACATCATTCTAGATTGCATTCTTGTTCAACGAGGCCCCATTATTCCCTCTCTTCTCTCCCACAAAATTATCACCTTCTCCTCCATCCCTGACAAAATAATATGGAGTCATTGGATGGTTTCCAATTTCACCCTCAAAGAGGCCTACTTGCTTGTGGTTGACCATCATGTTGTTCCTGCAGAAGACATCTAGAAAAATATTTGGAAATGGAACCTATGACCAAAGGTCGTCTTCTTTGTTTGGTTTGTGGCTCAGGAGAAACTTATTACATCGGACCATATTCTAACGAAAGAATTCATAGGACCAAGTCTTTGTGTAATATTCCTTCAGTTCGAGGAATCCATGGAAAACCCTCTTAACCCCTATCCATTCAACAACTTTATACAGGATCAAGGTACCATCTGGTTTCGAAAAAATGATCACATATGAGACTCTACCAAAAAAAATATTGATTCCCCACATCCATCTATCTTCCATAATCCCATATTGAAGTAAATATGCAAACTCTTTCCTGGGTTTGTTATTTTGGAGACATGGAAAGAATGAAACAAATTCATTTTCAAAGATGAATATACTCAAACCCATGTGGTTTGGAACACGATCAAGCTTAATATTGTGGAAACCATTCAATAAGAAAGATGGGTAGATGAGGATATAAAATGAAGTGACCTGGAATGCCCCCTTCTCTCCCTATGGCTCCCCTCATTCATTCCCTTTTCCCCTTCCTACCCTTCTCAAACACCTTTTCCTTCCTCACCTTCCTCCTAGTCCCATCCCCCATCAAGTTTCATCAACTTAAATTTTAATGTTGTGTCTAAAGGTAATCCATTTCCTGCTAGGTATGGAGGTGTCTTTAGATATACTGATAGGAATATCTTCATAGTATATTATGGTTTCATGGGAAAATGTTCAAACACTGTAGTGTAACTCATGTCGTTGATCCACAGACTTCAAATCGCCTAACATTACAATTTTTCCAAACATATTGCTAAAGGAGACTCTAGCCTTATCATAGTTATGCTCACAAAAATAAAAAATGGTTCCCCTCCCTATAAAGGCTCTCTCAATTGGCTCCCATAAGCTCTCCTTGACCTTCTTCACTTGACCATCCCCCAAATTTTTGCACTAATTCCCTCTCATGTTTTACGTGAAGCCAATAAAGTGGAGGACTTCCTAGCCAATGAAGGAATCTCAACCCCTTCTAAACCTTTCAAATCTGCTTGGAATGGTATCAATGATTTCCCACTCTAGCTGGCCTACCAATATTGGGCCCTCTTGCACTTCAATCGCCCAAATAGGGGGATATCTGGCGCATGTGAAAATGATGTGGTGATAGAAGAAAAGAAAACTAAAAATGACCTTTTATTAAAATTTGGAAACCGTGTTGTGAAAAAATATATCAGTGAAATATGGAGATACTCAAAAGATCAACCATCTTCATGTTCTTATATATTCCAAAGACGATGTGCCATGTATTCACCATCCTTTGATAATCCATCAAAATCCTCATTCCTTTCCTTGTAAACATGAGGAAGGAGATGGTGTTAAAAAAATGAATTATATCTTTGATCTTCATCAAATAAGGGTTGTAGCACGTAGTTCAACAAAGTACACTCTCCATTCATCTATTTTATCACAATCAACGAATTCCCAAATATTTGAAGTTTTGTAACAATTTTTTTAACTGCTAAGGT
Organism: Picea sitchensis; assembly: GCA_010110895.2. Lineage (NCBI taxonomy): Eukaryota > Viridiplantae > Streptophyta > Pinopsida > Pinales > Pinaceae > Picea > Picea sitchensis. The sequence goes on along the minus strand of SNQJ01S0050065.1, from coordinate 80,353 downwards.
GAAAGTTAATTACGGTGCCTTTAGTTCCACAAAGTGAATGGTACCTTGAATCACCCACTGTTAAATTTTTTAGAGTACGGATTCTTTAATAATATAATCCTCCAACACCATCTAGTGACGTCCTTATGAAAATAAGTTTGCGAACATCAATAATCTCTATAAATATTTTTTCAACAAGTTTATCAATATCAATTAGAACAAGGGGAGTTGCATAGCAGGAAGCCCCTTTCGTTTTTGGGAATAAGCAGTCAAAATAAATAAGAAATAAGGAAAACAAATTGAAAGCCACCATCTTAGAATACAAGCCATTGTTTCTAAATATATTGTGTGAAATCTTGGACACATCATTGCTAAATATATTGTGGGAATCTTGGAGCGTTTGTCCTCGCTCTTCACATATCTTTCAAAAAGTACTTGAAAATATGATTTCTTGAGATTAATGAAATGTTCTTCTTCAATAGTGATACAAATATCAACAACATTAGTCGATGTCATATTCTCAAAGGGATGAGATTATGAATTGGACTAACAACACAATGCTCATTATTTGGATCAAAGGATATATTAAATTTCTTAACACTCATGATGAGACCAAAGAAAATATTTAAATTGTTCAAATCTCACGATATATCGACACAACATGTTAATGGCCCAAACCATTCACCTATAATTATTTACTTGGCACATTGGTGTTAGGTTTATCATGAGATGACTTCTTGGTATGTTGTTCTCATGACCAAATTAGGTAGGCTTGGATCCAATGAAAACAAATAGCGCAATGCCTCTGGAAAAATCGGGTAGGGTTGGATCCAACACAAAAAAATAGCACAATTCCCATATCTTTATATCAAGGATTGAATAATATGATTTTTACTAACTTCCCTCCTCAAGACAAAAATGAAGAAAACCCATAAAAACACATTCTGTAAAATCCTACAAAATTGTATGGGACATTGATAAGAGTAATGTAAATTCCGCCCAATATTTAAAAAATAAAAAACGTGGCAAATTGAAAAAAAAATGTATTTATATCTCCTAGCCAAGCTCATCAAAAAGATCATATTGCACAAGATCACTATTTACGTTTCAATAGATGAATGCATGTTTGTTACCCCCTCAAGTGTGCATACCAATAAAAAAAACACACCAAAGCACTTAACAGAAACTGAACATAGTGGGGTAAGGGATTATTTGGGGCTTTGCATGTAAGTGAAGTGTCATAGGCTAATGAAATTCAATTCACGTTATAGTCTACTACTTTCATATCATTAAGTTGGCTATCATAACACGAGCCAGGTTCCACTAACTTATGTTGTATCACTAAGTTGGCTCTCCTCTTTGGATATCCTAGACTCTGAACTTTAAGAACAATTTACAGATGCATTTTCAAAACTGGTTGACCACACAAATATATAAAGGCGGGGGGGGAAGCACAATGAGAATGTATTATCGAAGACCTAGTATCGTAGGAGTGAATGAACAAGTGTATGATAGTTGGAGTTAGCAGTCATTGTATAAGTCTACAATTATTTTAGAATGAATATAGAATATTGTTCAGTTCCGGACACCTAGACTTATGGCTTTGAGTGAGTTACTTTCTCTTGATGGGCATAGCATAAGACTATACTACATATCACCCCTTGCACTTGATTTCCCTTAATAGAAAAGAGATTATGATAAATCTACCAATTCACTAGTCACATAAGTCTGGTCATCTCTTCTGCTCTTGCCTCTCGATTATTCCAAGGAACTTACCTCCCCGCTGAGATCATTGCCACATCCATATCAATTTACATTCTAACAATATGTACAACTTGCACTAATTCAAGTTTTTATGTATGGCTTCGCCTCTCCATTTTTTAAAGTTTGTAGCTACTAATTTATTAATGTCGTGCTTTGGTTTTGAAGTCTCAATAGATACTTCAAAAATAAATCATTAACATACATTAAAATGGAATATATAGAAACTCCACCAAAGGTCCTTAAGGTAATTTGGTCTAGTTGGATTATAGTAGAGGCGATTATTCTCTATCAATTATCAAAATTAATGTATATTTATATATATATACGTCTTAACCTCTTGCAATGACTTTTATTGTGTTAATGACTTGAATATTCTATATAGATGTCAATAACCATTATTTCAATGTGCACAAAATGGTATTTAAATCAACCATGGAGGATGATGGAAGCAGATCAAAATCTCCAACTGTGTCAGACACTATCTTGGTTTAGATGTCATAGGTTGCATTTAGATGTCAAATGTTGTGAACATCCTCTTGTCAATAAGTTGTTTCCTCCATGTACTACTTCCCAACGCTCAAGCTTGCATTTTTTCACCGCTTTTTGTCGTTAAATAAAAGTTGCAAGCTCTCTTATTTCTTCTTTAATTAAATAATGAAAAAATGGAGCCTACAAACCCGTAACTAGAACAATTATGCATGTGAAGCCTATTATCAAATGGATAGCCTCATTAAATGAATTTTGAAGGCATTTCCAGTAAACAAAGGTTGCAATAGAGGAAAAGACTAGGATTTGACATGAAAATAAGGAATTTCCACAACCAAATTGGTTGTCACGACCAAATTGGTTTTTGAAAATAACATAAATTCTAATAGAGGGAGGTAGTTCCAATAGGAGCATCTTAGAAAAAGTTTGGTACTGTGAGTTAATAGAGAGGAGTAGTGCCAAGAGGAGCATCTTGGGAAAAGTTTGTGACAATAAGTTAAATTTGATCAGATGTGAGTTAAATTCCTCAGAGAGCAGAGGAGAGCCGTGGGAAGAGGACTGCATCTTAGAAACAATTTCTGACAACCAGTTAAATTCTAGCATATGTTAGTTTTTCCAATTAAATTCTAGCAGAGGTGAGTCATGGGAAGAGGATCATCCTAGAAAAAGTAACTAGGATAGGAAAGAGCATGCTTCCAATTGTAGAGGACGTGCTTCTATTTTTTGGTTGTTCCTCTTACTTTAATAGTGTGAAGGATATTGCATGCAAACTACAGTATATGGACAACACAACTATGCGGGTTCCCATATTGCATGCAAACTGCAGTTGAAAAACCAATGCGGTTGGACACCGCAACAACATTAATCAACTAATCGACCTTCAATAATACATAAGAAAATATGTGTCTTAACCCAAGATCTTGTTGAAAAACCATAGCTTGAAACATAAGAAAGAACTTTGATAAAGTGAAATTGCCTCGAAAAGAGGCCAAATAAGACAACAAACCATATGATTGGGCAAATAAATTAACTCAAACCATTTGATTTGAAAGACAAAATATGAAAATATGAAAACTTAGGTTAAACACTATGATTCATGTGCCCAATTATTGCAAAATTTAAAAACTATTAACAATTGTCCCTACTACCTTAAAGCAGGGACTAATAAGTCCAAGCACATCAATAATATCTATCAAAATCTATTCAACAAGGTTATCCTTTTCCATTTGATTGAAGTTGCTTATAATACAAAAAACCTTTAAAACACACTAGGTAGGAAATATAACTCAGTCATCAAATAACGTTTTTATTTATATGAAAAATTCATAGAATTCATATTCTAATTTAAATATCCATAAAACATGAGATTTAAAACATAAACAATAAACATATGACAACATTAATATTAGAATATATGCATATACATTTAGCTTGCACTTGTATAAAGTAATTAGAAAATATTATAATATTATGATAAAACAATTATTGCATTTATATTGAATGAAGGGTGTTGGAAACATGTCAACGAATTTTCCATGTGGTCACATGCACATGTATGCATCTATATTAGGAATGTGTATCCATGCAATATTTTGTGAACATGTTTTGTAACTGGTGGATCTAATTATAATCAGTTAGTCTAATTGTTTGCGAGATGCTATATATATGAGCATACCCATAGAGGTGAGAGTGCAATGTGTATTGAGTGTGTGAGAGAAAGACGCAACACTGAGGTGTTGTGTGTATGAGAGGAGAGGATGTTTGTACACCTGGATTGGCTATTGTAATTTTCCCTTGAATAATAAGAATATCGATGATCATTTCCCGTTGTTTTTTCCAATATTGGGTTTCCGCATAAATCACTATGTCAATTGTGTGATTGCTATTCTCAGTTTAATCTTGCTTGTTGATTCTTTGGTTATTATGCTCTGTTTTTTCTTTCACTGTCCAACAAGTGGTATCAAAGTAGGTTGAGTAGGTGTCACAGATGAGCCAAGATGAATTGTGTCCAGGTCTCTTGTAAGTGAAAGAACCTTTGGACGTGTTTTTGGCACGTAAGGACAAGAAAACCATAGTACTAAGAAGCCCAAATATTTTCTGAGAACCAGAAGGTGTGATTGAGTGATTGTTTTGGTCACTGGTACTCCCTAGATAGTGTTAGAGGGGCATCAATTCTCCCACACTTGAGAAATAGGATTTTTTCCTAGATTAGAGTGCCTGGTTTGTGAACAACAAAGTGCTAGAAAAATGATGCTCCCCCATCGACACTCAAGCAGTGTCGATCTCTAAAATTTGTGCTCCCATTCAATGATCAGGGGATCAAATTTTGCTCAAAAATTCAAAGTGCTCGGAATCACTTCAAATCAAATGAGAGAGTATACCTCGTCGTTACAAACCCAACGTAACTCGTTTGGGTTCAAATGGACGTCGGGAGCGAGAGATATCACGTTTTGTTCAAATTTATAAACAGGCAAAAAAAAGGGGTGTTGACTGTACAGTCCGTACAGTTCGTACGGACACTAATGTGGCTGGCCGTATGACACATGGTAGGCCATGCGACACATGGAAGATAGTTATTCAGACAGTTGGCATGTGACATGGCATGTTTGTAAGCAAACAGGATGACGACACGTGGCCCAGTCAATGGCCGCCACGTGTCATATATTTATTGGTTTAAAATGCATGTCGTTGGTCAGAGTCGACCTCGCGACCTCCGGGTAGGGGGTAAAGACTTGGCAAGAGCTACCAACTGGTGTGCCACTAGTTGTTCTTTGTAATATATATGGTGAAATATATTTAAAAGTTTGTATATGCGTGTATTTTGGGGCGCGACCGGGCCGGGCCTTAGCCCCAGCCCTTGGTCGCACATTGTATTACATATGACCCAAATCTATACCATACGAGCACGCGTTCGATTGTGTTTGTTCCAATGGTTAGACAAATGACCCTCCATTTGGACTTTGACCATTGGCTTATGGAACATGAGCCTATGTTAATGCTAGTGCACGGTCGTATGGGTCATACGACTTTTCCCTTGATACTTAAGGGCTAGGTGCGCCTGTAACTGTTCTACAGTTTGCAAACTTCACACGGTTGCATATGGTGCTAAGTGTTTATTCTTAAATATGCATGTGGGCTAGGTTGAGCCAACAAGGGTGCATTTTGTAGATGCAGAGACAACAAACTTGAAGAGGGGACTTCCAGGAAGCCTATCTTCTTCATTTTTTGGCCAAACGAGGTGCCGAAAAAGCCCAGCTAGGGGTTTTTGGATGTTCTGAAGCCATTGGAGTAGTATATTTGGAATTTTGAGCATTCTAAAGCACATTTTTGAGCACTTTGAGAAAATAATACAAATGATCCATTAGAAGCTGGACCAGGAGATGTAGCCCAAGAGAGGGGTGAACTCCTTTATCATTTGTTGTGTTATGTGTTTTCTGTTCTCTGATTATGTTGTTGTTTATATGAATCTTGAATGAGTAAATCCTATTAAATTTGTGTTGCAAAGTTGATCCATTTTCATTTTAACACATAAAATTTTAACTTGCAAATATTTTCAAGAATACAAGTCTTCTTGATTTTCAGATCAAGTTGGTATCAGAGCATAGGTTTTTGAAGACTTGATTATTTGCAAGTGTTTTATTTTTTGATGCTAACAAGGTTGAAACTCACAAGAGGAGAAGGTCAACTTGTAGAGCCAAGTTCTCATCCTTCAAGGAGGAAGCTTATATCATCACCGCAAGTTTCAAGGAGGCATTCACCAAGTATGGCT
>SNQJ01S0050065.1:27506-74345 GCA_010110895.2 Picea sitchensis | reverse complement strand
AATTTGCAAAGATATTGCTACTGGCCTAAAATGAATGAAAGTGTTTCAAGATATGTTCGAGGATGTTCGTTATGTGCCACAAGTAAACCTAGAAATTGAAAGTTGGGTTTGTATACTCCACTTCCGGTTCCTTATCGTCCTTGGGAAAGTATTTCCATGGACTTTGTAGGAGGTTTACCTATGTCTAGACGAAATCATGATTATCTTTATGTTGTGGTTGATCAATTTAGCAAAATGTGTATTTTGATGCCTTGTACGAAGCAGGTTACAGCTGAGCAAATGACACAAATGTTTTTTCAAAATGTTTGGGTGCATTTTGGATTGCCTAAATCCATTATTTTTGATCGGGATTGTCGATTTGTTGGAAGTTTTTGGTCGAGTTTATGGGCACTCATGGACACCAAACTGAAAAAGAGCACAACTTTTCATCCGCAAAAAGATGGTCAGACAGAAGTGGTAAATCAAACAGTGGTGCATATTCTTTGTGCTTATTGCAGCAAGCATCCTAAACTTTGGGATGAGCATTTACACTACATTCAACATGCTTACAATCGAGCTAAGCACTCTTCAACTCAAACGTCGCCATTTGAAGCTTGTTTTGGCTATTTTCCCAAATCTCCTTTAGATTTTATCTTTGGGAAGGATATTGCTATTGAAGGTCAATATGACATTGATAGGGCAGAAAAGTTCATTGAACAAATTCAGTCGATACATGAAATGGTGCAAGAGCAGTTGGAAAAGAGTCAAGCCAAGTACAAGACAAGACATGAAAAACATCGTGTTGATCACAGTTTCCAAGTTGGAGATGAATTTTGGATTTACATCAGTGAGGAGAGGCTTAAAGGAGAAGGTAAAAAATTGAAACCGATTAGATATGGTCCTTTCAAGATTATCGACCAGATTGGTAACAATGCCTTTCGTTTAGATTTGCCTCCTTATATGCAAATATATGCAGTTGTTAATGTTGAGAATTTGAAATTGTATGAGCCTCCTTTGATTGATGATCAAGAAGAGCATGTTCATATTCCTTCTATAGATGATTTTTCCACAGAATATCTTACAGAACTGCATGAAGACACCATCCTTGACAGGAGAATGCGAACTTCAAAACGAGGAAATGTAAAGTATCTTCTACTTGGTCTTAAAGGTACAAATCCAAGAAAAGATAAGTGGATTGAGGTTGGAAAGGTGAGGGATCTATACCCTCATCTTCATATAGACTTAAAATAGTCTTTTGGAGGTCCAAAAGATTTCCAATGGGGAGGTGTGATTAGGGGATCAAATTTTCCTCAAAAATTCAAATTGCTCAGAATCACTTCAAATCGAATGACAACGTAGACCTCATCGTTACAAACCCAACACAACTCATTTGGGTTCAAACGGACGTTGGGAGCGAGAGATATCGCAATCTGTTCAAATTTACAAACAGGCAAAAAAAAGGGGTGTTGACTGTACAGTCCATACAGTCCATATGGACGCTGATGTGGCAGGTTGTACGACACATGGTAGGCCATACGACATGTGGCAGATAGTTATTCAGACATTTGGCATGTGACATGGCATGTTTTTCAACAACAGGATGACGACACGTGGCCTAGTCAATGGCTGCCACGTGTCATATATTTATTGGTTTAAAATTTAGGTCATTGCCTGGAGTTGACCCCACGACCTCCGGGAAGGGGGTAAAGACTTGGAAAGATTCAACAACTGGTGCACCACTAGTTTTTCCTTGTAATATATATGGTGAAATATATTTAAAAGTTTGTATATGCGTGTAGTTTGGGGCGCGACCGGGCCAAGGCTTAGCCCCAGCCCTTGGTCACACATTGTATTACATATGACCCAAAGCTATACCATACGGGCATGCGCGCGGTTGTGTTTGTTCCAACAGTTATACAAACGACCCACCATTTTGCCTTTGACCATTGGCTTATGGAACGAGAGCCTCTATTAATGCTAGCGCGTGGTTGCATGGGTCATACGACCTTGCCCTTGATGGTTAGGGGCTAGGTGCGCCCGTAACTATCCTACAGTTTGCACGGTTCACGTGGTTGCATCCGGTGCTAAGTTTGTATGCTTAAATATGCGTGTGGGCTAGGTTGAGCCAACAAGGGTGCGTTTTGTAGATGCAGAGATATCAAGCTTGAAGAGGGGACTTCCAGGAAGCCTATCTTCTTCATTTTTTGGCCAAACGAGGTGCCGAAAAAGCCCAGCTAGGGGTTTTTGGACGTTCTGAATCCATTGGAGCAGTCTCTTTGGAATTTTGAGCATTGTAAAGCACACTTTTGCGCACTTTGATAAAATAATACAATTGATCCATTGGAAGCTGGACTAGGAGATGTAGCCCAAGAGAGGGGTGAACTCCTTTATCATTTGTTGTGTTATGTGTTTTCTGTTCTCTGATTATGCTGCTATTTATATGCATCTTGAATGAGTAAATCCTATTAAATTTGTGTTGCAAAGTTGATCCATTTTCATTTTAACACATAAAATTTTAACTTGCAAATATTTTCAAGAATACAAGTCTTCTTCATTTTTAGATCATTCAAGCACCATAGGAGCGTTGATCTTAAAAAAAGTTAAATTTTGGATAATGTTGTGAAGGTGTTTTCATCCAAAGTCAAGGTGTGAAGGTGTTTTGTTTTATTAAACACGTCATATAAAGGAGAGGTCATGTTTCTCTTATTATACAGATACATGAGAAACAAATGATATGGAGAATCATGTATTAAACCTTGAAGGTGAGCTTTTATGAAAGGTGAGTTTTTTTAGAAGTTGTCTTTATCATAATAAAAGGTAAAAGGATGGAATATTTTAAGGTTTTTGATAAAAGGTTTTAATTTAATAAAAAAAATCAAAACCTTTTAATTAAAGTTTATATTTTTGGGATTTAACCTTAAATATAATAAAACTCCTTCACTATAAAAAAAGGTTTGGTTTTATAAGCAATGGTTTTTGGAGTTTTCTGCTTAAGGCGAAAGTGTAGAGTTCTAAGTTTTAGGTGGATAAATTCAATGGTAAGAATAGCTTTGTGCTATGGAAGCTCAAGCTACAGGATCTTCTTCTACAACAAGGATTGCAAAAGGCATTGGCCGAAAAGACAAAGAAACTAGCAAGCATGATTGATGAGGACTGGGAAGATATGGATGCAAGAGCCCTTAGTACCATTCATTTATGTCTAGCAGATCAATTGTTTTTTAACATCGCTAAAGAGGAGACAACAATAGGTTTGTGGAATAGAATAGAGAGTCTATATATGACAAAGTCCTTGATGAACATAATCTTCTTGAAGAGGCTTTTGTAGATCTTGCAGATGAAAGAAGGTCCAAAAAATTGTTGATCACTTGAATGTTTTCAATTCTTTGATTTGTCAATTATCTAATATGGACATAATGTATGTAGATGAGGACAAGGCGGTTACGCTACTGTGTTCATTTCCTAAGTCTTGGGATCATCTAGTCACAACTATGTGGTTTAGCTCAACATATGTCATTGATTATGAAACTATTATAGGAGCTTTGTTGTCTGAGTATATGAGGAAAACATCCAATAAGGAAACCTCAACAACATAAGCAATGGTGGTCATAGGTCGATCGATAGAATGAGGGAAAGATAAAAAATGTACAACCATGTATAAGTCAAAAGATAGTAATGGTAAGGAAAAATGTTGGTTCTGTGGCAAATTTGGCCATTTCAAGAAGGATTGTTGGAAAAGACAATAAGCATCCAAAGAGGACTCCACAAAAGAAGAAAATCCATCTACATGTATGGTTGATGAATTTTTTTCTATCTTTTGTGTCTCACCACTTGTGTTCACATAGAAGGTGCAGGGAGGTGATGGTTGAGTCACCGTAAAATAAAAAAATAAAAAATTGTATTTACTTTGGATTGGTAAAAATTATTGATTGCATGTAAATGGGCATATGTCTCTCAGACCTGGATAGGCATGCATACCCTTGGTTTATCAGGTCACCTATGAAAATTCTAGACCTATATTTACGTAGATTGAATATGTGGGGGGAATGTATGTTGGGTTAACCTTGACTTAGTGAAATAGTTAATGAGTTAAATATTGTTATTTAGGTCAAAGTAGGTGGTTTTTTAGGTCCATGTTTTTTGGGTGTCCCGTGGTATTATTTCCATGGATTTCATGTAATGAGGCCTATAAAAGGCTTGGTGAACTCCATTGTAAATGGGCCTGGAGGTAAGCGGTGAAAGCTTTCTTGGTCAGCTTGGTCAGATTTGGTCAAGGTTGTTTGAATGCAAAGTTTGAGGTGGAGCAGTGTGTCTAGGTTATATAAGGTGGGTCTGTAGAAAGGATGGTCTGTTGGTAGGTCAATCAAGTGTTCGAGAATATATGATGAAGGTAGGTTCATATCCATGGAACTTTGAAAGTATTGAAAGGAAGTTGGGATCGAATAGACATATTCAATAATTCCAAGATGAAACAATAGTTGTGGACAAAATAAATTGTGGTAACTGTTAATTTGGTCACCATAGGTTGCAAATGATAGGAATATTCGGGAAGAGGTATGAACATGTCATTGGTAATTAGTCAAATGTGAAATTATTAGGCTGTGATGCTTATTTTTTTTATCATCATTCTAAGTAGGACCTAGATCAAACAGGTAGATATCTCATATGGTGATGATGTTAAGGGGTGTAGACTGTGAGATCCTACTACCCACATAATGATCATGGACAAAGATGCAGTGTTTGATGAATATCCTTTTATAAAATCAAACATAGTAAAAGATGAAAGTTTCAAATCATTACTGGTAGAGGAAAGGTATTTGGAAGGTATTGATTTCCATGAAAGTTTCTTTCCAGTTGTTAAAAGATTGTTTCTATTCATGTTGTGTTAGCACTGTTTGTGACAGTACAACTAGATGTTAAATTGTTTTTACATGGAGAGTTTTTTTGATAAGGGGATGTAATTGGAACAACCAGAATGGTTAGTTCATAATCGCAACAGAAGATTTGTTTGCAAACTCAAAAATCATTGTACGGACTAAAGCATGCCAAGAAAACGGTACAAGATGTTTGATTCCTTCATGGTGAGCGAATGTTTACAAGAAGTGAATATAACCATTGTGTTTATGGTATATTCATTATATTGGGGTTATATGTTATGCTTGTTGCAAGCACAAGAATTGTTGAGGTCAACAGGTTGGATCAGTTGGTTAGGCCATTGTTATGAAGGATCTGGGAGAAACAAAAAAAATATTGGGTGCGGAAATACACAGAGACAAGAAGGATGATAATCTTGGTTATCACAGCAGAAGTATGTGGTGAAGATACTCAGGAAATTCGGTATGAATAATGTAAAATTGGTAAAATCCCTTTGGCTTTCAATTATAAGTTTTCTTCAGGTTTATGTCCTAAATTATGAAGAATAAAAGGGTTATATGTCTCGAGTATTATATGATAGTAGAAAGTTTGATGATTGTGATGGGAAATGGTCATCATTTCACATGCAGTTAGTGTTGTCGGTTGATTGTTACACATTATTTTCATCACCCCTATGACCGTTAATGATGTAAACCTATCCTTCGTCTTTAGAAGTATCAATGGCCTTAATCCTTGAAAAAGAATGAAGATACTTTTTCCCAGAGAGATGAAATTATACTTTTCATGTATCAAAAACCTTAGAAAAATGGATCATCACACCTTTCTTAGTGTTACCTGGGTGTGACAATCTAGGATCGTTGTAGGTTACACCACAGTGGCTTGTGACGTTGTTGCAGTTTGCTCAGTGTTAAGGGTGTGATGATTTTTGTACAAAGGAAAAAAAGGAATTTCTCAAAAGTTATAGAATAGAAGCTTTGAGGGTAAGGTAGCCTCCGATCGGTTTGGATGTAAGTTGCGCCCTTGATCTCATGGAATCATCCTAACCTCCTCACCCTATCCTTTTCAGCTTATAAAGGGAGAAGAGTTTTCATGGGAAAAGCTAGTTGGCTAGAGCTTTTGGAGTTTTTAGTTGGAAAGTTCTTGAGTTTTGTAGCTTGGAGTTTTTGGAACTTGTATGTTGGATTTGAGATTTGCGTTATCAAGATAGATTGTTGATCTCAGAATCCATGGAGTGGAAGTGTGTGGGAAGCAAGGAGCTGTTGAAATGAACCTGACAACATCAAGGCATCTGGTTGTATCTTTCTTCCACATTCTTTAATAAAGTGATATATTTATTTCCCATAAAATTGGTCTTATTTTATTGTATGACTCATTGATCACATACATAGATTTTGTTGAGTATACATTGTTGCTTTCACTTTGTTGGCTTGTGTCTTTTTTACAGGTTCAGCATTCCATAAGCCTTACAATGAAGCGAGGATGACACTAGTGAGAACAAACGACATTTAAACGATATTTCATTTATCTCTTGTTAGTTAGTATGCTTGCTAATTAAAACTTAGGGAAAGTTTTGTATTCTGTCTTATTTTGTTCTAGTTTCAGGGTGAAACTAGGGAGATCTGTTTGTGTCCACACTTAGTGATATGTCTAATTACATAGACACATGGAAAAACCAGGTGAAGAGCATGAAAATGGGTGCTTCAAACACATAAGCACAAGTATCACCTACAGTGGTTGCACTGATTTGGTCTGTGGTTATGATTCATGAGATTTGGACATGTGTTTATTAGAAAATTTACCGATGGAGACAGAATGGTCCATACTGGACTGAATCGTGCAGGCATGTTCACGTAACGGTATTGTTAGAGAAGTTGTGGAGCTATGATAGTGTTTGGCTTCTCTTGGCTTGCAAAAAATGTGATGAATTAATAAAGGGCATGATATATCAAGTAAATTATTGTCAATGTGAAGATTGCTCGAAAATGACAATGAATTTTTCCATGCAGGCACATGCACATGCATGCAGCTATATTAGGAATGTGCATGCATGCACTCTTTTTTGAACAGATTGTGTAACTAGTGGATCTAATTAAAATCAATTAATCTAACTATTTGAGAGATGTTATATATATCAGCATACCCATAGAGGTGAGAGTGCAATGTGTAGTGAGTGGGTGAGAGCAAGAGGCAACACTAAGGTGTGTTGTAAGTATGAGAGGAGAGGATGGTTGTATGCATCGGTTGGCTATTGTAATTATCCCTTGAATAATAATAATACCGATTATCATTGCCCATAGTTTTTTTCCATATTGAGTTTCCACATAAATCACTGTGTCAATTGTGTTTAATCTTGATTGTTGATGCTTTGGTTATTATGCTATGTTTTTGCTTGAGCTACCCAACAAAGAAGACTATACTTTTCATTAATAAATAAAATAAAAAATGATTTTATTAATAATTTAAAAAATATATATTAATTTAATATGTTATTATATCAAGTTATTATTCAACCCATAAATATTCTACATAAAATAAAATATTGATTTATTTTAACAATAAATTAAAATGGGAATTTATTATTTTGTTTTAATATTCAACATATTTTTCTTTGACATAGTTTAACTGTTGTATGTTTTTTTTTATAAGATATTTTCTCTTAATTCTTTTATAAAATCCTATTAGAAATTATTGGATTTGCACACGTTTGAAGAATCCATTTCTACATTTAAAAATATAATTTAAATAACAAAAATATATAATTTTATACAAATTTATATCACCAAATTCAAATAAAAAAAATCAAAACACCCTCCCATCCATACAAAAAATCAATAGACATTTATCCCGTAACCGATGAATACAAATCCCGTAACTGATGAATACAAAGCATACAGATTTATCCCGTAACCGATGCATGACTTTACCATGAATGCCAACAACTCAAAAAATGACTTTACCATGAATGCCAGCAACTCAAAAAATGACTTTACCATGAATGCCAACAACTCAAATTTATCATGTAATCCGGAGTACAAAGCATAACCAAAATATCCTATTAAAATAATTTCACACTGCAAATTAATTACAAAATCTCCCTCTTAAAAATATTAATAAAAAACTGAACGTACAACTCTCAATTGTTTATCATAATGTTTGAACATCTGTACCACCTACGCTGTAACCACGTGCCTTCTCTTGCCCAAACCAGAACCCATTGTCTTACGCCCATTAAACTGTGTTTTTACAATCTCCCTTCACAAGAAATATACCTGAAGATTTAAATCCTTTAACTTTTAAATTAAAGGAAACATTTTTTAATTATCTTTGATCTAATAGAGGAAATTTCAGCTCGGTGAATATTGAGTGTTATGAGCTTTGTGCATAGGTAAATTATTGAATTGATCGTTTTGCACTCAATTTTTTCTATTAGATCAACTCCAATCCCTACGACACTAACGGATTTACATTAGATACTATCTATTAAATAAGTTAAAAAATTAAACCACATTTTAAATTAAAAAAACATGTTAACATAATTATTTAAAATTAAACAATACTCTAAATAAGAAACCAAACAAAAACATGTTAACATAATTATCTTAATTTTACCAACAATGGAAACCGAGACAAGAACACTTATATACAATCTGTGCATTTTGTATTTACACACATCTAACACAGATATCGTATCCAAATGAAGGCACAAACATTTAAAATTTGATTACATTTATATGAAGGTACAAAGTATTTGAAATTTGATTACATTTATATGAAGGTAAACAGATTTGAAATTTGATTACACTTGTATCGTCCTTTAGCTTAAAGATTTAATCAAAACAGTTACAAACAGCTAAATTTTTAGAGAAAATTTTGAGCAGGCATATTTATTTTTAAATGTAAAACTTATAGTAATATATATTTTTTAAATTCTTATTATAAAATATTTGACAGTATTTTTTTAAAATATTTGAATTTTAAAAATTCTATATAATTATTAGAGTTTTTTGAAATATTTTTTAAAAATGAAAATTGGTTTAATTATTTTTCAAAAAACACATGTAAAATTAATTTATGAGTTCAATTTAAGCTCTCTAATTTTCCATTTTTAAATTATTCCTTTAAAAGTGGCATAACAAGTCATAAGAATTGCAAACTCGATTAATCCTAATGGAAATGTGCAGTATAGCATAAATTTTGGAAAAAGAGTTTATAGATATTGTTAACAAACATTACACAACAAATTAAACTTATGATTAGATATATAATCACCTTGACCTTGTAAATATAAAACACCCACACTAAACTCTCCATTGTACCCATTTATTGTTGACACAACATCATCAAGTTCTTCCCTAAAACCTTAGGAATTGGACATTTAAAGAAGCATTTCTTATTTCCAATCATATATGCTTTGGATTACTTTTTCTCTAATCAACTAGCTGAAAAGCTTGTAATATTGATTGAAAGGTGTTAAAGACTTAGAGATGCAACTGTATGTATTGTATTGTAACACCTAGAGAAATTATATACTCTTATAGTATGGGAAGGATATTGTACCCTTTTGTTACAACGAGAGAAGTTTTATACTATTACAATATGGGAAGGAGAGATATATAAACCATGTTAATAAAATAAGCCAAGTTAAAAAAATAAATTGTACATTATTTTATTTTTATAAAAAATTCTATGAAGTGGCAAGGGCTCAAAGTAGTAATGGGTGTCAATAATCATAGAAACCCCAAAATAGGAATCAATCAAGACAAAAATCAAAACCAATAGCCCTGAAAATACTAATATTCCACAAAAGTTCTCGTCTTCTTATATTGGTAGACAACCCAAAAAAGGAATTAATCCAAACAAAAACCAAAACCAATAACCTTGAATGTACTAGAATATTCAACATAGATTCTCATCCTCTTAGATTGGTAGACAGCTCAAAATATGAATCAATCAAAACAGAAACCAAAACCAATAACAGTGAAAGTGCTAATTTTCCATATAGAAACACAAAAAATAGGAATCAATCAAAACAGAAACCAAAACTAATAACCCTAAATGTACCAATATTCCACATAGATGTCCATCTTTTTGAGTAAATAAACACAATAAAATAAAAATCAATCAAAACAGTAACAAAAATCAATAGCATTGAAAGTACTAATATTCCACATAAATACATATCTTATTAAATTAGTAGACACCTCAAAATATGAATCAATCAAAACAGAAACCAAAACCAATAACCTTAAAAATACCAAGATTCCACATTAATGTCCAACTTTTTAAATTGATAAACACCCCAAACTAAAAAATCCATCAACACATAAACCAAAACCGATAAAACAATTCTAAATTTAACTAAATATTAAATAAACAGATAACTGAATCCTAATATATAGAAAACATATTATTGAGCATTGAGATGTAAATCGTCGACAACAATTGAATGAAACGTGTATCCAATCATCCAGCCATGTCAGAATCAAAAGCCATAATGCATCACAAGAAGCTTGCACAGAATTCCTGCGAAACGAGCACGGTGAACAGCCAATCGATTGGCTTGGAAGAAGACATAAAGTGGGAGGAGGCCTTCAAAATTAAACCTGTTCATGCATCTCAAAATACACTGTAACGACGTTGAAACACTGATTGAATTTGACAAAACAGTCTGAAAATTAATTACCTTACCTTAGTTGAGTGAAAAGGTGTAACATATATGTTTTTAGTTGGATGTGTATTAATTACCTTACCTTACCTTAGTTGAGTGAAAAGGTGTAACATATATGTTTTTAGTTGGATGTGTATTTAGTTGAGTTACATATTTTTTTAAAAAGTCACAAGTTAAAAAAATATTATAAATATAAGGCAAATAATAACTACAAGTTAATAGGTCTCACAAAACATAGTACCTAAAAGTTGTATGTTAAACTATATTAGTTGAGTCACAAGTTAGAGAAGGTATTTAAAATACGATCTCAATCATAATCACTAATTAAAAATAAAAACCATTTTATAAAACTTCGTACCAAAAATGTTACGTGCATAATATTTGTAAACCACAAATTAAAGGCAATCCACTAAATATGACATGAATATTAACCACAAATACACATTGCATCAATTTAATTAATTTCAACTATAAAATTTAGAACCATAAATACTAATTAAAAATAAAAACCAGCAAAAATGTTATGTTGGTAATATTTGTAAACTACAAATTAAATGGAACTTACTAAATATGGCGTCAATATTAACCACAAATACGCCATGCATCAATTTCAACCATATGATTTAGAATATTAATACGGGTATACTTAAAGTTGTTAGAGTGTATTTGTTCATCCACAAGTTAGAGAAGATCCTTGAAGTATGATGTATCACAATTATTAATTAAATATAAAAACAATTTTATAGGACTTCATAGAAAAAAATGTTATGTTAATAATGTTTGTAAACCAAAATTTAAAGAAACTCATTAAATATGGCATGAATAACAATCATAAATACATAATGCATCAATCTGCAGATGTTAGAATATTAATATTTGTATTTAGTTTATTTTAGAATTTAATCTGACTTAGATGTGTAATGTTCATGTTAAAATATTTTAAAATAATAAAAATAATAATGAAAGGTAAATATTTAAAATTTATAAACAACTCATTTAAATGAAATGACTAACTTTAAAAATGTATTTTTTTAAAGATAAATATTGTAAGTAAGTAATTGATTATACTGTATTATGAAAATAATATACATTAAAAAACTAAAGACTTAAAGTTCATCTCTATTGTCCATGTCATAGTAAACATAACCCCTAAATTTGGTTCTTCCTAGAGAGAAGTCAAACTATGACAAGTTACTAAGATTGACCAACAAAAAATGTTCAAAATACTTATTATCTGTTGATTATCCAGGTGATCAACATTAAAGAAAACTATACCAAAAATAAAAATGACTAGATTGAAATAATCCCTAGACATATCCTTTAGTCAGGAGGAACTTGACGATGAGTCTTGAGTGATCCATCATCCAATCTCACTAAAAAATTCATCTAGGAAGTCAATGGGGTTCATTCAGAAGATAGGTTGAAAGATCGTATGTGCTTCTTTACTAACTAGGAAACCATATTGAGCAATAGTTGGTTCTACTTTTCCAAAGAATCCAATCATAGCATGAAGACCTTGCAATATGGTTCCTTAGAAATCATTTCTTGGGCTACGAAGGATTTTTTGTGCCAATAGATTTCAACCATGTTATCCTTACGATAACCCCACACTCTTTTGATGTCTTCCTTGAGTTCGTGAAGGGAATCCTGGTTTGAGGGGTCTATGGTGGCCATATAGGTAGATTTTGTTGCAGTTGTATCATCAATGACCTTAGATAGGTGGAAGGTAGCCTTTCCTTTCACATGCTTCCCTAGAGACATGAAGGACCAAAGACTAATGAAAAACCAAATAAGGCATCGAGGGAGACGAAGGTGCAAAGGAAACTAGAAACAATACCCAACCCTTCGCTTGAATATCTTTGAATTACGAAGAATCACCATTCGAATGCACCAGGTGACCCTAATGCATGGGGAGTTCATTTCTATAAATGGTAATTCAAGTCCTTATAGTACAGTCATTCTCGCGCTTAAGCCAAACCACCACTAGATTGTCTTGAACATGTAGGAAAAAATATGCCTGACACGATTGAGAGAGGTCTCATTTGAACAAGAGGGAATGCCCTTCAAACAAGGTTCCATTGACCACATGGAGAGGAGTAGACTTCCACTCATCCTTTCCTTAGTGAAATCATCAATAACATTATTTGGGGAGTTGAAATCAACCTAGGTGAGATTTTGGCATTGCAACCCCGAAGAGTTATCTTAAAGGGAGCTCCAATCAAAATCAATGTTAGAGTTAGGGGAAGAAAAACCTGCATTGGCCAAGCAATCAACAACTCTATTAGCATATTGGAAAACATGAGATGGAATGATATATGATGCTTATTGAATTTTTAAATGAAGCAGTTCAATATTTTTCTCAATGTGCCAGTACTGAGACACCTTCCATGGAGGAGAGTCATTCTGAAGATGAGTGAGCATGGGAATAATGAGCTAGGATTCTCCTTCCACAATGAGTTTGGTGAATTTTTTATGTTTATCTATCCTTAGGCCATAAATGAGTTCCCATAGTTCTGCAACATTGTTATAATTGTTTGCATGCATAGATATGGGGAATTTTTCTTCTTGAATCTTGAAGGAATCCTCTAAATCCTGTTTACCCAAGATTCTCTTTATAGGAAGCATGGAAGTTGAGTTTGATAAAGTTTGAAGGAGGGGGAAATCAAACAAGGGGAGAGGAGAAGTTTAGGCAAATGATATTATTGGATTTAATGGATGTGGTTGGATTAAAATCCCAATTAGAAAGAATTCCTTGTTGTTTACTGGAGAATTTGAACTCCTCCTCCATCCAAACATAGGTTTGAATATTTTCCAGGATACATCTTCTAATTTTTGTTGAGGTCGAGGAGATGGCTTGCTCCTTAGTCTTGAATATGAAAAAAATTCTTTCCTTTCAAGTTTCCGAGAGGATGAGTCCGATGAAAATATGTCAAATTATGTTTAGAATGAGGTTTAGAAATCCTTGAGAATACCACGCAATCAAAGTTACCTTGATGTTGTCCATGTGTTTGTCTGTTTCGTGGAAGAAGTTAGCCCCTTCAACCAAAACAATGGAGTTATAAATACAAGAGTTTATAAGGTGCTCAATAGTTTTTCCATCTTATTTACACATGATGCAAATGCCTCGCCTCTCAGATACTTTACAAATAACTTGATCCCTTGTTCAAAATTTCGGTTAACCAAAGAAACATGACCACCATTCTCCATAGGTTGCATCGCCAAATGTGAGCCCAAATATCATTCTCTGGGAGGAGAGAATGTATGGTTTCCAGGGTATAATATTCTTTGAGATTGAAGTAGACATCGGTATTTCCCCTCATATAAGAATATTCGATTTGTTTTAATATTTGATTCAATGTTAGAAAAGAGTGAGTTGCAAGGTCAAAAACCTCAGTATTTCTTAGAGGGGTGGATGATCAATAATTAAGTCTGATTTCCTGCAGTATGGATTAGCTGACTAAGGGGACCAATCTTGATATACATAGTTGTGAGGGTGTGTTTGAAGGATGTATTTAAGACTTGGGTAAGTGGGATAGTCTTCGATATTAGGTATTTGTTGCCACGAGTCTTCCAAGAAAAGGGTTGTATTTCCATCCCAATTTTCCCAAAATCTATGCTCCTGAATGATATGTTTTTTCTCCTAGGATATATTCCATATGAGGGATCTAGGTTGATCTCCATCCATTTTGACAAGTTCCTGAAAGGGAATGTTCTTGGAATATTTGGATTTCCATAAGTTACTCCAGAGGTCACATTTTTTCTGGAACCACCTCAATCATATATATTAGCTCTAAGGATTGCAATAAGAGTTTATAGGTCATGAACGCCCAACCCACCTTTTAATTTTGGAAAGTATAGAGTGTCCTAGGAAACCAAGGCCCATTTCTTGTCTACTTTGAATCCTTGCAAAAGGAAGTTCATTTGAATAGATTTGATGTCTGTTAGAATTAATTTGGGGGCGACCAGAGTAGAGAAAGTATAGAGAGGGATATTTTGGAGAACATATTTAAAAATAATGAGACACCCAACAATGTTCAGAGTGTGAAAGGTCCAACCAGAGGGATTTTTTCAAAATTTAGTGAGTAGATATTTCCAAGTGGCATTTTAGACTATTGCATCTAGGAAAAACACTCCTTAATATTTGGATGGGAGGGATCTCCTCGAAGATCCTAGAATGTAGGAGACATTAAACTATATAGTTGTAGTGTTATAATGTGTTAATGATTTCCTAGCGGTCTCATGGCTATGGAATTTTGTAAAATTATTCTTTAATAACTATCCATCTTGTAAAAATATTTTATCCAACACACATCGCGGGAATTGTATTCTTTCACTTTCTCATATATAATTGAGGTGAAGGAGGCTCTTTAAGAGTGTGAGAGAGTTGTGAGTGGTTTATTGTTTTTATATTTATCTTGGACCCTATGGGTCCTTAAGCTAGAATATACATATGGTTGAATGTTCTCTTTTCTTGTAAGATTGGAGAGTTTGCTTGAGGAATCGAATACCAACTTCCATGGATGTTTCCCCACATTGGAGTTTTACCATGTAAATACTTGTCTCTCTCTCTCTCTCTCTCTTGTCTATCTTTTATTCCTTTCTTGTATTTATTGTTTATTTATTCTTTGCATATGATATTATACCTAATATAACACATATGTGTATTGAAAAAGAAGAGCTGGGACTTGAGAAGTTTTATAGACATATTAGAGGATTCCATAAAACTTTCAAGAAATTGTTTTATGGTTCATGCTTCTCTAGCAATAGGAGCACCCATTAGCATTGTATCATCCACAAATTGACCATGGAAGATGGGAGAAATAAAGTCATGTAGGTTGAGGCCTTGAAGGATACAAGAATTATTTATTCTTTGAGACTTCTACCAAGACCTTCATCCATTAAGATAAATATGAAAGGGAAAATTAGGTCACCCTGTTGGATGCTTCGGGAGGGCTTGAAGGGAATGGGGGGAAGCCATTTATCAAAATAAAAAAAATGGGATGAAGAGATGAGTGAAAGGATCAATTTTACCCAATCAATATGGAAGCCAAAGGACATAAGGCCAAAATGAATATATTTCTAGTTGATTTTATCAAAAGATTTTGACAAATCCAATTTTATTAGAATGCTTGGAAATTTGGTGGATTTTACAAAGTGATCCACCTCATGGGAAAGAGTGAAGTTATCTAGGATTTGATGACCCTCCACCTATTCAGACTACTTGGGGCTTATAAGTAGAGTTATGATGGGTTTTAAAAGAGAGGAGATAACATTGGCAATAATTTTATAGATCACATTGAAAAGAGAAAGGGTCATAATTTGATAGTTTCCATGGACTTATATTCTATGGAAATCTGGATGAGAAAGGTGGCATTTATAGTAGGAAGAACCTAGAAGATACGTTGTGATTCATCCACCAAGGCCTAGAAATCCTCTTTAAAAATGGAGCAATAGAGATAGGAAAAACATATGGTGGAGCCATCGGGGCTACGTGCCTTGTTGAGGAGCATGTCCATTATTGTGGCTTTAAACTTATAAATTGAAATAGGGAAAATGAGTCTAGAATTTCCATCATCTGAAACTACACAAGGAATGTTCTTGGTGATGGATTGAATGGCAACCGATTTGTCAGAATGATGCTCCAAAAGAAGAGAACTAAAGAAAGAGACAAGTTCCTATTAAATATCTTGATGCAAAGAGAGAATAGCGCATTGAGAGTACTTAATTTGTGTAATGTGATTAGAGTGGCACCTCTCAATCATGGATCAATGAAAAAAATTACAATTGCACTCCCCCTTTTTTAGCCATTGAATTTTGAATTTCTTTCACTAGAGGATATCCTCCTAATTATAGTGCTCCTTGAGTTGGGAGGAGTTATATTTCTCCTGTTTTTCTAAGGTTTCATTTCAATCCGAGGTGATGATATGTTTCTATATGTCATCCATATGTGATTTCATATTTTTTTGGGCTTGAAAATTATTTCCCTATGTCATCCTTCCCTAGAATCGATACATGAGTCTGCCCATATAAGTTGTTGCTTCATGCCACTGTTTTGATATGTTCTCTTGAAATCCAGATAAGAGAGATAATTAAAAAAAAAAAAAAGCATCTTAATAGGGGATCCCATATTTTCTAGGGCGAGGCATATGGGTTACTAATCATATCCCACATAAGGAAGAATGTTGGACATGACCTGAGAGAAAAGGTGACTCAGAAATAAGAAATCGATCTAATTAGAAAGTAATTGATCTTATGGGAACTTTCTCTATGATTATGCAATGTATAAAGGCAATTAGAGGTCTCCATATCTATTATCTTATGATATTGAATAAAGGATATAAAGGAATCATTGTTTGGATCTAGATTTGAATCTGACATTGATTTTCTCCTAAGGAGTAGATTAAGTTGAAGTAACCACCAATATCTAGTGGTGGTCTCCAATAACCCTTTCCACTTTTCTCAGCTTGTTTAGAAAGGTATATTTTTAAACCAGAGTTTAGGTTCCATAGACATTGGTAATAAAATGAGTTTCATAGGATCAAATTAGTCGAAATTGAGATAAGAGGCTTCTATCTATTGCGAAAAAATTATCCAAAATGATTGTTTCTAGGTTCCAGAGCATTGGAAGGCCACCTGCTTCCCCTCTAGCATCAATGGCTATAGTTTTTACATGGTTCCTTACCTTATTGAGGATGGATGTTTCATTTTCACTGATACATTTTGTTTCCTATAACATTAAAATATTTGCGGACTAGGAAGATCTGGATGCAAGAGCCCTTAGTACCATTCGTTTGTGTCTAGCAGATCATGTTTTTTTTTTAAATCGCTAAAGAGGATACAACAACGGGTTTGTGGAACAGACTAGAGATTCTGTATATGAGAAATTTCTTGATAAACGTAATCTTCTTGAAGAGGCATTTGTACAACTTGCGGATGAAAGAAGGTACGAAAAATTGTTGATCACTTGAATGTTTTCAATACTTTGATTTGTCAATTATCTAGTATGGATGCAATGTATAAAGATGAGGACAAGGGGGTTACACTACTGTTTTCGTTGCCTAAGTCTTGGGATCATCTGGTCACAACTATGTGGTTTAGCTCAACAAATGCAATTGATTATGACACTGTTGTTAGAGCTTTGTTGTCTGAGGAGATGAGGAAAACATCCAATAAGAAAACCTCAACAACAAAATAAATGGTGGTCATAGGTCGATCAATAGAAGGATAGAAAGATCAGAAAGGTACAACTAGGTCAAATTCCAAAGACAGTAATGGTAAGGAAAAATGTTGGTTCTACGGAAAATCTAGGCATCTCAAGAAGGATTGTTGGAAAAGACACCAACCATCCAAAGAGGACTCTGCAAAAGAAGAAAATACATCTACATGTATGCTTGACGAATTTATTTCTGTCTGTTGTGTCTCACCACTTGTGTTCACATAGAATATGCAAGGAGGTGATGGTTGAGTCACCGTGAAATAAAAAAAAAAAAATTGTATTTACTTTGGATTTGTAAAAATTATTGATTGCATGTAAATGGGCATATGTATCTAAGACCTGGATATGCATGTGTACCCCTGGTTTATCAGGTCACCTATGAAAAGTCTAGACCTAGATTTAGGTAGATTGAATATGTGGGGGGTATGTATGTTGGTTTAACCTTGACTTGGTGAAAGAGTTAATGAGTTAAATCTGGTTTTTCAGGTCAAAGCAGGTGGTTTTTTGGGTCCATGTTTTTTTGGGTATTATGTGGTATTATTTCCATGGATTGCAGGTAATGAGGCCTATTAAGGGCTTCGTGAAATCCATTGTAAATGGGCTTGGAGATAAGCGGTGAAGGATTACTTGGCCAGCTTGGTCGGATTTGGTCAAGGTTGTTTGAATGCAAAGTTTGAGGTGGAGCAGGGTGTCCAGGTTATATAAGGTGGGTTTGTAGAAAGGATGATGTGGTGGCAAGTCAAAAAAAGTGTTTGAGAATATATGATGAATGTAGGTTCATATCCATGGAACTTGGAAAGTATTGCAAGGAAGGTGGGATTGAATAAACATGTTCAATAATTCCAAGTTGCGGAAATAGTTGTGGACATAAGTGTTTGTGCTAACTGGTAATTTGGTTACCATCGGTTGCAAATGATAGGAAGATTCAGGAAGAGGTATGAACATGTCATCCGGTAATTAATCAAATGTGAAATTATTCGTTTGTGATGGTTATATTTTTTTATCATCATTCTAAGTAGGACCCAAATCAAATAGGTAGATCTCTAATATGGTGATGATGTTAACGGGTGTAGACTGTGGGATCCTACTACCCACATAATGATCATGGACAAAGATGCAGTGTTTTATGAATCTCCTTTTATAAAATCAAACATAGTAAAAGATGAAAGGTTGAAATCATTACTAGTAGAGGAAAGGTATTTGTAAGGTATTGATTTCCATGAAAGTTTCTCACCAATTGTTAAAAGATTGTTTCTATTCATTCTGTGTTAGCACTGGTTGTGATAGTACAACTAGATGTTAAAATTGTTTACATGGAGTTTTTTTTCTATAAGGGGATGTAATTGGAACAACCAGAATGGTTAGTTCATAATGACAACAAAAGATTTGTTTGCAAACTCAAAAATCATTGTATGGCCTGAAGCATGCCAGGAAAATGGTACAAGATGTTTGATTCCTTCATGGTGAGCGGAATTTTACAAGAAGTGAATATAACCATTGTGTTTATGGTATACTCATTATATCGGGGTTATATGCTATTCTTGTTGAAAGCACAAGCATGGTTGAGGTCAACAGGTTGGCTCAGTTGGTTAGGACGTTGTTATGAAGGATATGGGAGAAACAAAATAAATCTTGGGCGTGGAAATACACAGAGACAGGAAGGATGGTAATCTTGGTTATCACAACAGAATTATGTGGTGAAGATGCTCAGGAAATTTGGTATGAATAATGTGAAACTGGTAAAATCCCTTTGGCTTTCAATCGTAAGTTTTCTTCGGGTATATGTCCTAACTTATGAAGAAGAAAAGGGTTATATGTCTCAAGTATTATATGATAGTAGGAAGTTTGATGACTGTGATGGGAAATGGTCATCATTTCACATGCATTTGGTGTTGTTGGTAGACTGTTACACATTATTTTTATCACCCCTGTGACCGTTAATGATGTAAACCTATCCTTTGTCTTTAGAAGGATCAATGGCCTTAATCCTTGAAGAAGAATCAAGATATTTTTTCCCAGAGATGAAATTATACTTTTCCTAAATATCAAAAAACTTAGAAAAAGGGATCATCACATTTTACTTAGTGTTAAGGGTGCGATGATCTAGGATCGTCGCAATTTACACCACAGTGGCCTGCGACGTCGTTGAATTTTTCTCAGTGTTAACGGTGCAACGATTTTCGGACGAAGGAAAAAGAGGAATTTCTCGAAAGTTCTAGAATAGAAGCTTTGAGGGTGAGGTGGTCTCCGGTCGGTTTGGATCTAAGTCACGCCCCTGATCTCATGGGATCGTCCTAACCTCCTCACCCTATCCTTTACAGCTTATAAAAGGAGAAGAGGTCTCATGGAGAAAGGTAGTTAGCTAGAGCTTTGGGAGTTTTTAGTTGGAAAGTTCTTGAGTTTTGTAGCTTGGAGTTTTTGGATCTTGTATGTTGTCTTTGATCTTTTCTTTATCAAGATAGATTGTTGATCTCAGAATCCGTGGAGTGGAAGTGTGTGGGAAGTAAGGATTTGTTGGAAGGAACCTGACAACATCAAGGCATTTGGTTGTATCTTTCTTCCACATTCTTTAATACAATGATGTTTTTTTTTCCCATAAAATTGGTCTTATTTTATTGTATGACTGCTTGATCACATACATAGGTTTTGTTGAGTATACGTTGTTGCTTTCACTTCATTGGATTGTGTCTTTTTTACATGTTCATCATTCCATAAACCTTGGAATAGAGCGAGGATGACACTAGCGAGGAAAAACAACATTTAAACGGTATGTCATTTATCTCATGTTAGTTAATATGCTTGCTAATTAAAACTTAGGGAAAGTTTTTTATTTTGTCTTGTTTTGTTCTAGTTTCGCGGTGAAGCTAGGGAGATCTGTTTATGTCCGCACTTACTGATATGTCCGATAACATAGACACATGGAAAAACTAGGTGAAGAGCATGGAAATGGGTGCTTCAAACACATAAGCACAAGTATCACCTACAATGGTTGCAGTAATTTGGTCTGTGGTTATGATTCATGAGATTTGGACAAGTGGTTATTAGACAAGTTATTGATGGAGATAGAATGGTCCATACTAGACTGAATTGTGCACGCATGTTCACATAACGATATTGTTAGAGAAGTTGTGGAGCTATGATGGTGTTTGGCTTCTCTTTGCTTGCAGAAAATGTGATGAATTAATTAAAGGCATGATATATCGAGTAAATTGTTGTCAAGGTGAAGATTGGTGGAAACATGGAAACAAATTTTCCATGTGGTCACATGCACATGCATGCAACTATTAGGAATGTGCATGCATGCACTGGTTTTTTAACAGATTGTGTAACTAGTGGATCTAATTATGATCAATTAGTCTAACTATTTGAGAGATGCTATATATATTAGCGTACCCATAGAGGTGAGAGTGCAATGTGTAGTGAGTGTGTGAGAGCAAGAGGCAACACTATGGTGTTGTGTGTATGAGAGGAGAGGATGGTTGTATGCCTTTGGCTATTGTAATTCTCCCTTGAATAATAATAATACAATAAATCATTGCGTCAATTGTGTTTAATCTTGCTTGTTGATGCTCTGGTTATTATGCTCTGTTTTTTCTTCAGCTGCCCAAATAAATAAAATAAAAAATGATTTTATTAATAAGTTAAAATAAAAAATATTAATTTAATATATTATTATATAAAATTATTATTTAAAGCATAAATATTCTACTTAAAATAAAATATTGATTTATTTTAACAATAAATTAAAATGGAAATTTATTATTTTGTTGTAATATTTTACATATTTTTTAGGCATAGTTTAACTGTTCTATGTTTTTCCTTATTTAGGGGTATTTTCTTTTTATTTTTTTCTAAAATCCTACTAGAAATTGTTGGATCAATGCAGATTTATCAGGTAATAAAGATTTATACGGATTTTCTCTTTATTCAAATTTTTAGCACAAAAAATCCATTTTTACATTTAAAAATAAAATTTAAATAACACAAAAATTATAATTTTGTACAAATAAAAAAACAAAAAATAAAACTATTAAACAAGAAGCTCATCCAATCCATACTAAAAATCAATAAAGATTTATCCAGTAACCAATGAATACAAATCCTGTAACTGATGAATACAAAGCCGAACGAAAATACAAAGCATACAGATTTATCCCGTAACCGATGAATACAAAGCGTAACCAAAAAATGACTTTACCATGAATGCCAACAACACAGATTTATCATGTAATCCGGAGTACAAAGCATAACCAAAAATATCCTATTAAAATAATTTCACACTGCAAATTAATTACAAAATCTCCCTCCTAAAAATATTAATAAAAAACTGAACGTACAACTCTCAACTGTTTATCATAATGTTTGAACATATGTACCACCTAAGCCGTAACCACATGCCTTCTCTTGCCCAAAAATTACATTAGATACTATCTATTAAATAAGTTAAAAAATTAAACCACATTTTTTTTTAAATATTTGAATTTAAAAAATTTATATAATTATTAGATTTTTTTAAATATTTAAAAAAAAATGAAAATTGATTTAATTAATTTTCAAAAAAAACATTTAAAAGTAATTTATGAATTTAATTTAAGTCTTAAAAAATTATTTTTTAAATCATTCCTTCCAAAGTGGCATAACAAGTCATAAAAATTGCAAACTAATCAACAGAAATGAAAATGTTCAATATTGCATAAATTTTGGAAAAAAAGCTTATAGATATTGTTAACAAACATTACACAACAAATTAAACTTATGATTAGATAGATAATCACCTTGACCTTTGTAAATAGAAAACACCCACACTAAATTCTCCATTGTATCCATTTATTGTTGACACAACATCATCAAGATTCTCCCCTAAAACATTAGGAATTGGACATTTAAAGAAGGATTTCTTATTTCCAAACATATATGCTTTGGAATAGTTTTTCTCTAATCAACTAGCTGAAAATCATGTAATATTGATTGAAAGGTGTTAGAGCCTTAGAGGTACAACTATATGTATTGTATATTTTTGTGACACCTGGAAAAATTATATACTCTTACAGTATGGGAAGGATATTGCACCATTTTGTTACACCTAGAGAAGTTAAATACTATTACAATATAGGAAGGAGAGATATATAAACCATGTTAATAAAATAAGCCAAGTTAATAAAATAAATTGTACATTATTTTATTTTTATAAAAAATTCTATGAAGTGGCAAGGGTTCAAAGTAGTAATGGGTGTCAATAATCATAGACACCCCAAAATAGAAATCAATCAAGACAACA
The DNA here is from genome assembly GCA_010110895.2 of Picea sitchensis. Classification (NCBI taxonomy): domain Eukaryota; kingdom Viridiplantae; phylum Streptophyta; class Pinopsida; order Pinales; family Pinaceae; genus Picea; species Picea sitchensis. Next base: position 51,332 of record SNQJ01S0050065.1, on the reverse strand, counting down.
ATCAAAACCGATAGCCTGAAAATACTAATATTCCACAAAAGTTCCCATCTTCTTATATTGGTAGACAACTCAAAAAGGGAATTAATCCAAACAGAAACCAAAACCAATAACCTTGAATGTACTAGAATATTCCACATAGATTTTCAACCTATTAGATTGGTAGACACCTCAAAATATGAATCAATCAAAACAGAAACCAAAACCAATAACAGTGAAAGTGCTAATATTCCATATAGAAACCCAAAAAATAGGAATCAACCAAAACAGAAACCAAAACCAATAACCCTGAATGTACCAATATTCTACATAGATGTCCATCTTCTTAGATAAATAGACACAGTAAAATAAAAATCAATCAAAACAGAAACACAAAACAATAACTTTGAAAGTAATAATATTGCACATAAATGTCCATCTTAAATTAGTAGACACCTCAAAATATGAATCAATCAAAACACAAATCAAAACCAATAATCTTAAAAATACCAATATTCCACATTAATGTCCAACTTTTTAAATTGATAAACAACCAAAATAAAAAATCCATAAAAGCATAAACCAAAACCGATAAAACAATTCTAAATTTAATTAAATATTAAATAAATTCTAAATTTAACTAAATATTAAATAAACAAATAACTAAATCTCAATATGTAGAAATCACATTACCGATAAAACAATTCTAAATTTAATTAAATATTAAATAAATTCTAAATTTAACTAAATATTAAATAAACAGATAACTAAATCCCAATATGTAGAAATCACATTATTGAGCATTGAGGTGTAAATCGTCAACAACAATTGACTGAGACGTTTATCCAATCATCCATCCATCCAGCCATGTCAGAATCAAAAGCCATAATGCATCACAACAAGCTTGCACAGAAGTCCTGCGAAACGAGCACGGTGAACAGCCAATCGATTGGCTTGGAAGAAGAAATAAAGTGGGAGGAGGCCTTCAAAATTAAACATGTTCATGCATCTCAAAATACTCAAAGGTTAACAAGATCTCCAAAACATATCATCTAACATAAAAACAAAGATGTGTATTTAGTAGAGTTACTTTTTTTTTTTTTAAAGTCACAAGTTAAGAAAAAAATTATAAATATAAGCCAAATAATAATTACATAGTACTAAAAGTTTTGTATTAGACTATAATAAAAACAAAGATGTGTATTTAGTAGAGTTACTTTTTTTTTTTTAAAAGTCACAAGTTAAGAAAAAAATTATAAATATAAGCCAAATAATAATTACATAGTACTAAAAGTTTTGTATTAGACTATATTAGTTGAGTCACAAATGAGAGAAGGTATTTAAAATACGATCTCAATCATAATCACTAATTAAAAATAAAAACCATTTTATAAGACTTCGTAACAAAAATGTTACGTGCATAATATTTGTAAACCCCAAATTAAACGCAATCCACTAAATATGACATGAATATTAACCACAAATACACAATGCAACAATTTAATTAATTTCAACCATAAAATTTAGAATCATAATCACTAATTAAAAATAAAAACCATCTTATAAAACTTCAAAGCAAGCAAAAATGTTAGGCTGATGATATTTGTAAACCACAAATTAAATGGAACTTACTAAATATGGCGTCAATATTAATCATAAATACACACAATGCATCAATTTCAACCATATGATTTGGAATATTAATACCGGTATACTTAAAGTTGTTAGAGAGTATTTGTCCAGCCACAAGTTAGAGAAGATACTTGATGTATGATGTATCACAATCATTAATCAAATATAAAAACTATTTTATAGAACTTCATAAAAAAATGTTATGTTAATAATGTTTGTAAACCAAAAATTAAAAGAAATTCATTAAATATGGCATGAATATCAACCACAAATACATAACATTTAGAATATTAATATTTGTGTTTAGTTTATTTTACAACTTAATATGACTTAGATGAGTAATTTTCATGTCAAAATATTTTAAAATAATAATGAAAAGTAAATATTTGAAATTTATAAACAACTCATTTATTGAAATGCCTAACTTTAAAAATGTATATATTTTTTAAAGAAAAATAGTGTAAGTAAGTAATTGATTATAACGTATTACAAAAATAATATAAATTAAAAAACTAAAGACTTAAAGTTCATCTCTATTGTCCATGACAAAGTAAACATAACCCCTAAATTTGGGTTTTCCCAGAGGGAAACCAAACTATGACAAGTTACTAAGACTGACCAACATAAAATGTCTGAAATACTTACTATCAATAGATTATCCAAGCGACCAACATTAAAGAAAACTATACAAAAAATAAAAATGACTAGATTGAAAGAATCCCTAGACGTATCCTTTAGTCAGGAGGAACCTCACGATGAGTCTTAAGTGATCCATCATCCAACTTCACTACAAAATTCATCTAGCAACTCGATGGGGTTTAGTCAGAAGACATGTTGAAAGATCGTTTGTGCTTCTTTACTAACTAGGAAACCATATTGAATAATAGTCGGTTCTACTTTCCCAAACAATATAATCATAGCCTAAAGACCTTGCAATATGGGTCCTTAGCAAGGATTCCCCCCCATATAAGATTATTTGATTTTTTTTAATATTTGATTCCATGTTGGAGAAGAGTGAGTTGCAAGGTCAAAAACCTAAGTATTTCTTAGAGGGGTGGATGATCAATAATTAAATCTGATTTCCTCCAATATGGATTAGCTGACTGAGGGGACCAATCTTGATAGACATAGTTGCAAGGGTGTGTTTGAAGGATGTATTTAAGACTTGGGTAAGTGGGATAGTCTTTGATACTAGGTATATGTTGCCATGAGTCTTCCAAGAAAAGGGTTGTATTTCCATCCCAATTTTCCCAAAATCTATGCTCCTGAATGATATGTTTTTTCTTCTAGGATATATTCCATATGAGGGATCTAGGTTCATATCCATCCATTCTGACAAGTTCCTGAAAGGGAATGTCCTTGGAATATTTGGATTTCCATAAGTTACTCTAGAGGTCACATTTTTTCTGGAACCACCTCAGTCATATATTAGCTCTGAGGATTGCAGTAAGAGTTTATAGGTCATGAACGCCCAACCCACCTTTTTATTTCGGAAAGTATAGAGTGTCCATGGAAACCAGGCCCCATTTCTTGTCTACTTTGGTTCCTTGCAAAAGGAAGTTCCTTTGAATAGATTTGATGTCTGTTAGAATTAATTTGGGGGCAACCAGAGTAGAGAAAGTATAAAGAGGGATATTTTGGAGAACATATTTAAAAATAATGAGATGCCCAACAATGTTCAGAGTGTGAAAGGTCCAACCAGAGTGATTTTTTCAAAATTTAGTGAGTAGATATTTCCAAGTGGCATTTTAGACTATTGCGTCTAGGAAAAACACTCCTTAATATTTGGATGGGAGGGATCTCCTCAAAGATCTTAGAATGTGGGAGACATTAAACTATATAGTTGTAGTGTTATAATGTGTTAATGATTTCCTAGCGATCTCATGGCTATGGACTTTTGTAAAGTTATTCTTTAATAACTATCCATCTTGTAAAAATATTTTATGCAACACACATCGTGAGAATTGTATTCTTTCACTTTCTCATATATAATTGAGGTGAAGGAGGCTCTTTAAGAGTGTGAGAGAGTTGTGTGTGGTTTATTGTTTTTATATTTATCTTGGACCCTATGGGTCCTTAAGCTAGAACATACATATGGTTGAATGTTCTCTTTCCTTGTAAGATTGGAGAGTTTGCTTGAGGAATCGAATACCAACTTCCATGGATGTTTCCCCACATTGGAGTTTTACCATGTAAATACTTGTCTCTCTCTCTCTTGTCTATCTTTTATTCCTTTCTTGTATTTATTGTTTATTGATTCTTTGCATATGATATTATACCTGATATAACACATACATGTATTGAAAAAGAAGAGCTGAGACTTGACAAGTTTTATAGACATATTAGAGGATTCCATAAAATTTTCAAGAAATTGTCTTATGGTTCATCCTTCTCTAGCAATAGGAGCACCCATTAGCATTGTATCATCCACAAATTGACCATGGAAGATGGGAGAAATAGAGTCATGTAGGTTGAGGCCTTAAAGGATACAAGAATTATTTATTCTTTGAGACTTCTACCAAGACCTTCATCCATTAAGATAAATATGAAAGGGAAAACTAGGTCACCCTGTTGGATGCTTCGGGAGGGCTTGAAAGGAATGGCGGGGGAGCCATTTATCAAAATAAAAAAAATGGGATGAAGAGATGAGTGAAAGGATCAATTTTACCCAATCAATATGGAAGCCAAAGGACATAAGGCCAAAATGAATATATTGCTAGTTGATTTTATCAAAAGATTTTGACAAATCCAATTTTATTAGAATGCTTGGAAATTTGGTGGATTTTATAGAGTGATCCACCTCATGGGAAAGAGTGAAGTTATCCAGGATTTGATGACCCTCAACCTATTCAGACTACTTGGGGATTATAAGTAGAGTTATGATGGGTTTTAAAAGAGAGGAGATAACATTGGTAATAATTTTGTAGATCACATTGAAAAGAGAAATGGGTCATAATTTGATAGTTTCCATGGACTTATATTCTATGGAAATCTAGATGAGAAAGGTAACATTTATAGTAGGAAGAACCTAGAAGATACGTTGTGATTCATCCACCAAGGCCTAGAAATCCTCTTTAAAAATGGACCAATAGAGATAGGAAAAATATATGGTGGAGCCATCAAGGCCACGTGCCTTGTTGAGGAGCATGTCCATTATTGTGGCTTTAAACTTAGAAATTGAAATAGGGAAAATGAGTCTAGAATTTTCGTCATCTAAAACTACGCAAGGAATGTTCTTGGTGATGGATTGAATGGCAATCGATTTGTCAGAATGATGCTCCAAAAGAAGAGAACTAAAGAAAGAGACAAGTTCCTATTAAATATCTTGATGCAAAGAGAGAATAGTGCACTGAGAGTACTTAATTTGTGTAATGTGATTAGAGTGGCACCTCTCAATCATGGATCAATGAAAAAAATTACAATTGCACTCCCCCTTTTTTAGCCATTGAATTTTGAATTTCTTTCACTAGAGGATCTCCTCCTAATTATAGTGCTCCTTGAGTTGGGAGGAGTTATATTTTTCCTGCTTTTCTAAGGTTTCATTTCAACCCGAGGTGATGATATGTTTCTATATGTCATCCATATGTGATTTCATGTTTTTTTGGGCTTGAAAATTATTTCCGTATGTCATCCTTTCCTAGAATCGATACATGAGTGTGCCCATATAAGTTGTTGCTTCATGCCACTATTTTGATATGTTCTCTTGAAATCTAGATAAGAGAGATAATTTTTCAAAAAAAGAGAGCATCGTAATAGGGGATCCCATATTTTCTAGGGCGAGGCATATGAGTTATTGATCATATCCCACATAAGGAAGAATTTTGGACATGACCTGAGAGAAAAGGTGACTTAGAAATCAGAAACCGATCTAATTAGAAAGTAAGTGATCTTATGGGAACTTCCTCTATGATTATGCAATATATAAAGGCAATTAGAGGTCTCCATATCTATTATCTTATGATATTGAATGAAGGAGATAAAGGAATCATTGTTTGGATCTAGATTTGAATCTGATCTTGATTTTCTCCTAAGGAGGAGATTAAGTTGAAGTCACCACCAATATCTAGTGGTGGTCTCCAATAACCCTTTCCACTTTTCTCAGGTTATTTAGAAAGGTATATTTTTAAACCAGAGTTTAGGGTCCATAGACATTGGTAATAAAATGAGTTTCATAGGATCAAATTAGTCAAAACTGAGATAAGAGGCTTCTATCTGTTACAAACAAATTATTCAAAATGATGGTTTCTAGGTTCTAGAGCATTGCAAGGCCACCTGCTTCCCCTCTAGCATCAATGGCTATATTTTTTACATGGTTCCATACCTTATTGAGGATGGATGTTTCATTTTCACTGATACGTTTTGTTTCCTATAACATTAAAATATCTGCAGACTGGAAAGATCTGGATGCAAGATCCCTTAGAACCATTTGTTTGTGTCTAGCAGATCATGTTTTTTTTAACATCGCTAGAGAGGATACAACAACGTGTTTGTGGAACAGACTAGATATTCTATGAGAAAGTTATTGATGAACATAATCTTCTTGAAGAGGCATTTGTACAACTTGCGGATGAAAGAAGGTACAAAAAATTGTTGATCACTTGAATGTTTTCATCCTCTGATTTGTCAATTATCTAGTATGGATGTAATGTATGAAGATGAGGACAAGGAGGTTACACTACTGTGTTCGTTGCCTAATTATTGGGATCATCTAGTCACAACTATGTGGTTTAGCTCAACAAATGCCATTGATTATGACACTGTTGTTGGAGCTTTGTTGTCTGAGGAGATGAGGAAAACATCCAATAAGAAAACCTCAACAACAGAAGAAATGGTGGTCATAGGTCGATCAATAGAAGGACAGAAAGATCAGAAAGGTACAACCAGGTCAAATTCAAAAGACAGTAATGGTAAGGAAAAATGTTGGTTCTACGGAAAATCTAGGCATCTCAAGAAGGATTGTTGGAAAAGACAACAACCATCCAAAGAGGACTCCGGAAAAGAAGAAAATACATCTGCAGGTATGCTTGATGAATTTCTTTCTATCTGTTGTGTCTCACCACTTGTGTTCACATAGAATATGCAAGGAGGTAATGGTTGAGTCACCGTGAAATAATAAAAAAAAAATTGTATTTACTTTGGATTTGTAAAAATTATTGATTGCATGTAAATGGGCATATGTCTCTAAGACCCGGATAGGCATGCGTACCCCTGGTTTATCGAGTCACCTAGGAAAATTCTAGACCTATATTTAGGTAGATTGAATATGTGGGGGGGCATGTATGTTGGTTTAACCTTGACTTGGTTAAAGAGTTAATGAATTAAATCTGTTTTTTTAGGTAAAAGCAGGTGGTTTTTCGGGTCCATGTTTTTTGGGTATCATGTGGTATTATTTCCATGGATTGCAGGTAATGAGGCCTATTAAAGACTTGGTGAAATCAATTGTAAATGGGTCTGGAGGTAAGCGGTGAAGGATTACTTGTCCAACTTGGTCAGATTTGGTCAAAGTTGTTTGAATGCAAAGTTTGAAGTGGAGCAGGGTGTCCAGGTTATATAAGGTGGGTTTGTAGAAAGGATGATGTGTTGGCAGGTCAAATAAGTTTTTGAGAATATATGATGAAGGTAGGTTCATATCCATGGAACTTGGAAAGTATTGCAAGGAAGGTGGGATTGAATAAACATGTTCTGTAATTCCAAGTTGCAGAAATAGTTGTGGACATAAGTGTTTGTGCTAACTGGTAATTCGGTCACCATCGGTTGCAAATGATAGGAAGATTCAAGAAGAGGTATGAACATGTCATCTAGTAATTACTCAAATGTGAAATTATTCGGTTGTGATGCTTATATTTTTTTATCATCATTCTAAGTAGGACCCAGATCAAATAGGTAGATCTCTAATATGGTGATGATGTTAAGGGGTGTAGACTGTGGGATCCTACTACCCACATAATGATCATGGAAAAAGTGTAAATTCTAACCTTGTACAAATCTACTGCAAACTGATATTCATAAAAGAACAGAAAGATACAATGGCAAATACAAACATTACACAGAGATTTTTCACCTGGAAACCCAAACCGGGAAAACCAACATATATTATATTCATACATTGTGTTACATTGTTTACAATACAATGTACATATAGGAGCTAGCGACATCCAAAACCCTAACCCAATGACCTGGATTACTCCAAAACCCTAATTCCTTAACCAAAAATAGAAAACCATCGGCAAAAAACCATGTGCCGAAAAACCACCTGAATATCATGTGGTCTCAGAAATATGTCGTCCCGGTGCGAAATTTTTTTGTGGGGGGCTCTGCCCCCCTGCGCGCCCGACGCAGATGCTCAGACACTACTACTCGTGCAAATAATATAACACGTACCCAACATTCTCCCACTTGTTGTTTTATTTGCACACAGGGGGTTACAGGGTTACATAGTCAACAATCCAGGGCAGCAATGCCCATGGATCCTCTACACCAAGAGAACTTCTCAGTGCTCACAGATTTTGTTAATGAATCGCGCAACATTCTTCAAAGTGTCCACCTTGGTGATTGATACTTTCTTTTCTTCAATCATGTCTCTTACAAAGTGATATTGAACATCAATGCTGCTTTGTCTTTGCAGATGATAAGTAGGGTTGTTTGCCAAGAAAATTGCACTATGAATGTCACGCTCTATCCTTACATCTTCTTGTACCAACTGATACGAACACAATCTTTGTAACCATACTTCTTCCTTACTTTCATGGTGGCTACCATGTATTCAGATTGGGCAGTTGAAGATTGCCACTACATTTGTCTTTAACTCATCCAAACTGCTCACTAAGCGGGTTAAACACATACAGCTTGTGGATCTCTCCCTACGATCCAAATCTCAGGCGGTGCATCCACAAAGCCAGTATCGACCACTCTGTCAATCCAAAATTCTTTCCTTCCATTGGCACAATCCATGGCTAGACACCACACAAATACACAGAAAACCCTTTGCATTGTCCAATGCTCCCTTCCCCAGTTTTTGAAGCGCTATGTCTACTCAAAAATCCCACTTTATGTGCAATGTTTGGTCTAGTTTAGACCATTTCATACATCAGGCTACCAAACACTTGCACTATGGAACATGGAACATGTCCTCCTCTTCTTCATGTGTCTTGGGACATTGATAAGATAACTTTACACCAGCAATGAACCCTTGATATTGTCTCGAGAATGGGAGTCGGTTTACATTTCACACGCATATTAAACTTCCAATGTCTTGACATATTTTCCTAGATTTAACAGGGGGTTTCCTCTCCTTTTTCGATCTCTTTTAATTTCCATTCCCAAAATGAAATTTGAAGCACCAAGATCCTCATGTAAAATTTAAAGAGGACCAGCGAGTTTTCACATCTTGGATATCTCCTTGTTGTTTCCTATCAACAACATGTCATCCACCCTTCTAGAATAAATAAATCAAATGATCGCAATTAATTTAGGGCTACCGGTGATCCTCTTTGCTTCTTGTGAAACCAAGTCCCGACATATAAGTATCAAATTTTGATACCACATCCTTGTTGATTGTTTTTAAACCATACAGGGGACTTTTTCAGCTTGCATACCATCTCCTTCTTTTCCTTTCACAACATAACCTTACGGTTTTCTTCATAAAATATTTCTTCTTCCGGTCCCCATGCGAGAATGTTGTCTTCATTGATCTATTCTATTTCAAAATCAAATGCAACATCAACAAATAGCGAAGTCTTATAGAGGTTAGCAGCATGGGAAAAATCTCACTTGAGAATGATTCCCTCAACACAGAGATAACCCTTTGCTATGTCGAGCTTTGTATTTCTCCCTTTTCCTTACGCATTCATCTTCTTTTAAATACCATTTGCTTCCAATGGAGGCACTTTCTTCAGGTTAGCGCTTCCACTAGATCCCAAGCCTCATTCTTATCCAAAGTGCCATTTCTTCTTCCATGGACCTTTTCAAGAGATTTCCATCCTCAGAATCCACTACCTTCATGGCCGGTTAGGATCATCATCGTTAGTAGACAAAGAGAAAAGGGAATTACAGGCAGAAAATCAGGATGGACTAGCACCTTTAAGTAGCCTTCTCTCTTGATCCGATCTCCTCAATGCTTGGGTATGAGGGATCTTCTTCTTGATTCATGTTCTTACGTAGAGTCTCCTTCATCATCCTTTAAATCAAACTCTATCTTCTTTGGTTCTTCCAACACTTGGTAGGACTTCTGTTTAACACCATCCTTCATTTCTCTAAATACAACATCTAAACTATACACCACCTTCTTAGTTTATTGGGTTCCAAAGATTACATAACCTTTGAGACCATCTTTATATCCAATGAGATACATTTTTCAGCCTTCTTATCCGACCTCCTATTTTCCTTTGGAACATGAACATATGCATCGCTTGACCAAATACCATAAGATGTGAGAGAAGGTTCATTACTAGTCCAGCATACCTCTTATGGAGTCTTGTCACTAGTGATGAGGGGTGATGCGATGACCAGATAACATCATTTTCCCCGCCTCATGAGAATTCTTGCATTATCCGGCATAGCGAGCATGCACCTTACTTTTTCCACCAACGTCATATTCATCCTGCGCAACTCCATTCTATTGGGGTGTATATGGATTAGTATTTTTCATTGCTATACCACAATTCTTACGGAGATTCTTTAAATTCATTTCTTGAACTCTCCACATTATGCATCCCTCATTTTTTAACAATTACGTTTCTACGACTTTGATTCTCAACAAGAGCCTTAAACTCTTTAAATCCTTCGAAGACTTGATTTCTTTAGGAAATATATCCAAGTTTTCCATGAGAAGTCATCTATAAATGAGACATAGTACATGTAAGTTTTCCCAATTAGGAACGACATAGGTCCAAACACATCAGCGTGAACTAGTTGTAAAATTCCTTCTTCCCTCGTTGCACCGGAGGGAAATCTTACCCGATTAATACTTCCCCATATAGACAATGTTCATAGAAATCCAAAACCAGAGTGCAATTAGACAAACCTTCAACCAGCCTTTGGAGTGTAGTAGTTGAAGACCCTTCTCCAATATGCCCAGGTCTTTGATGCCATGGCAACCTTTTCTCCGGTGGGGTTCTTTCTTTCTTCAACTTCAATGCTCGAGGGAACAATGGAGCTGTTACACCATCACTAATAGTTCTTCCTAGAATCTTATCTGAGTTCAAATAAAACTCCCCTCAGCATCAACACCATTGCTCCTCAAACCATCACGCAAGTTCCCTTTTCAAAAAAAAATTGACATCTTCATTTGCTGAAATGGAATTTACGGCCATACCTAGGATGTGGCAGAACACGGTAGGTGTTCCTATTCCTTCCATCTATGAGTCCTCAACTTGACCCTTCCTTTTCCCTATGATTCTAGTTTCGAGTCATCACCTTGAAAAACATTACCTCCATCATACTTTTCATATTCGGAAAACCACTCCCTATGAGGATTCAAATGAAAGGATGCGGGATCAATCAACCATGCCTCACATTGCATGTGTGCTTGAAGAAATGAAGTACACATCCCCTCCTTCTTCCTTGGAGGTCTTTTCTTACGTAGAAGAAGATTCTTGGATTCCTTCTTTTCTCAACTTTGGATCTAAAATGCTTCTTGTAGTGCCCTTATTTCCCACACCTCAACATACCCTTACAAACTTTCAGGAGATTTAGATCTACCCTTAGACTTAGATCCCACTTGAGAAATTAGATTTATTTCTTTCACAGAGACCTCCTCTTGCAAATGATGCATCTGTGTTGTGTCCTTCCTTATTATTTTGTCTCATCTCCTCAGAATATGGGGGATGAGACCACTTCTTCAAACTTGAAAGAAGTGGGTATTACTATCTATGACACAACAGAGGACTATCCCATTAGTCTGGTAAAGAACACAACAAGTTGGTACATTTATCTTCATCTGAGATTTTAATATCAGCCGGATAGCCATTTCCGATTATTGTTCAAATGCTCGCCATCGGTCTCATCCTCATCCTCAAGGTTATCTGACTTGCTTTCCGCCGGAATGGTTGCATTGCAAAGGGACTTAGTGATACAACTTCCCAACTTTTCCCATAAATCTTTTGTTGTAGCTTCCTCGACACGTGTTAATATTGAATCCAGGAGAGACATAGCAGTGTAGCTCTTGCCTTTTCGATCGTCTTTTCCGGTCTGTCTGCGAAGTTCTGTGGAGTGCAGGTACTGGATCTACCGCGATCCACTAATATCGTCCAGCAAAATATCTTCCATATTGAGCTTCCAGCAGCTCAAAGCTTTCCCATTAAACTTCTCGATCTCCATCTTGAATTTCTTGCCATTTCTTCGCACGAAGAATCAATACCACAGATCTCCCAACGTAACAAGGCTTATCACACCCAAACCAAACCCTTGATGACAAAGGCGTCCCCACAGAGCCAATAAAGCTCCGATACCAAATGTAAATTATAACCTTGTACAATATCATGAAAGCGTGTGAGAAAAGAGCGAAGAAATATACAATGGCAGAAGCTGAAGCATTACGAGATTTTTCACTGGAAACAAATATACAATGGCAAATACAAACATTACACAGAGATTTTTCACCTGGAAACCCAAACCGGGAAAACCAACATATATTATATTCATACATTGTGTTACATTGTTTACAATAAAATATACATATAGGCGTGAGCGACATCCAAAACCCTAACCCAATGACCTGGATTAGTCCAAAACCCTAATTCCTTAACCAAAAATAGAAAACCATCGGCAAAAAACCATGTGCCAAAAAACGACCTAAATATCATGTGGTCCCGGAAATATGTTGTCCCGGTAATATGTCGTCACGGAAGTATGTCGTCCCAGAAATATGTCGTCCCGGTGCGAAAAAAATTTCGGGGGCGCTGCCCCCTTGCGCGCCCGACGCAGATGCTCAAACACTACTACTCGTGCAAAGAATATAACACATACCCAACTAAAAGATGCAGTGCTTTATGAATCTCCTTTTATAAAATCAGACATAGTAAAAGATGAAAGGTTCAAATCATTACTAGTAGAGGAAAGGTCTTTGGAAGGTATTGATTTCCATGAAAGTTTCTCACCAATTGTTAAAAGATTGTTTCTATTCATTCTGTGTTAGCACTGGTTGTGATAGTACAACTAGATGTTAAAATTGTTTACATGGAGTTTTTTTCTATAAGGGGATGTAATTGGAACAACCAGAATGGTTAGTTCATAATAACAACAAAAGATTTGTTTGCAAACTCAAAAATCATTGTATGGCCTAAAACATGCCAGGAAAATGGTACAAGATGTTTGATTCCTTCATGGTGAGCGAAATTTTACAAGAAGTGAATATAACCATTGTGTTTATGGTATACTCATTATATCAGGGTTATATGCTATTCCTATTGAAAGCAAAAGCATGGTTGAGGTCAACAGGTTGGCTCAGTTGGTTAGGACATTGTTATGAAGGATATGGGAGAAACAAAATAAATCTTGTGCGTGGAAATACATAGAGACAGGAAGGATGGTAATCTTGGTTATCACAATAGAATTATGTGGTGAAGCTGCTCAGGAAATTCGGTATGAATAATGTGAAACTGGTAAAATCCCTTTGGCTTTCAATTGTAAGTTTTTTTCAGGTTTATGTCCTAACTTATGAAGAAGAAAATGGTTATATGTCTTGAGTATTATATGATAGTAGGAAGTTTGATGATTGTGATGGGAAATGGTCATCATTTCACATGCATTTGGTGTTGTCGGTAGACTGTTACACATTATTTTTGTCACCCTTGTGACCGTTAATGATGTAAACCTATCCTTTGTCTTTAGAAGGATCAATGACCTTAATCCTTGAAGAAGAATCAAGATATTTTTTCCCAGAGAGATGAAATTATACTTTTCCTAAATATAAAAAAACTTAGAAAAAGTGATCGTCACACCTTGCTTAGTGTTAAGGGTGCGACGATCTAGGATTATCACAGGTTACACCACAGTGGCCTGCGACGTCGTCATAGTTTGCTCAGTGTTAAGGGTGCAACGATTTTCGAACGAAGGAAAAAGAGAAATTTCTCAAAAGTTCTAGAATAGAAGCTTCGAGGGTGAGGTGGCCTCCAATTGGTTTGGATCTAATTCATGCCCCTGATCTCATGGGATCATCCTAACCTCCTCACCCTATCCTTTGTAGCTTATAGAAAGAGAAGAGTTCTCATGGAGAAAGCTAGTTGGCTAGAGCTTTGGGAGTTTTTAGTTGGAAAGTTCTTGAGTTTTGTAGCTTGGAGTTTTTGGAGCTTGTATGTTGGATTTGAGATTTTCTTTATCAAGATAGATTGTTGATCTCAGAATCCGTGGAGTGGAAGTGTGTGGAAAGTAAGGAACTATTGGAAGGAACCTAAAAGCATCAAGGCATTTGGTTGTATCTTTCCTCCACATTCTTTAATACAGTGATGTATTTTTTTCCCATAAAATTGGTCTTATTTTATTGTATAACTGCCTGATCACATACATAGGTTTTGTTGAGTATACGTTGTTTCTTTCACTTCATTAGATTGTGTCTTTTTAACATGTTCAACATTCCATAAGACTTGGAACAGAGCGAGGATGACACTAGCAAGGACAAACAACATTTAAACAATATGTCATTTATCTCATGTTAGTTAATATGCTTGCTAATTAAAACTTAGGGAAAGTTTTTTATTTTGTCTTGTTTTGTTCTAGTTTCAGGGTGAAGCTAGGCAAATATGTTTATGTCCACACTTACTGATATGTCCGATAACATAGACACATGGAAAAACGAATTGAAGAGCATGGAAATGGGTGCTTCAAACACATAAGCACAAGTATCACCTACAATGGTTGCAGTAATTTGGTATGTGGTTATGATTCATAAGATTTGGACAAGTGTTTATTAGACAAGTTATTGATGGATATAGAATGGTCCATACTGGACTGAATTGTGCAAGCATGTTCACGTAACGATATTGTTAGAGAAGTTGTGGAGCTATGATGGTGTTTGGCTTCTCTTGGCTTGCAGAAAAGGTGATGAATTAATTAAGGGTATGATATATCGAGTAAATTGTTGTCAAGGTGGAGATTGGTGGAAACATGGCAATGCAACTATATTAGGAATGTGCATGCATGCACTCAATTTTTAACAGATTGTGTAACTAGTGTATCTAATTATGATCAATTAGTCTAACTATTTGAGAGATGCTATATATATGAGCGTACCCATAGAGGTGAGAGTGCAATGTGTAGTGAGTGTGTGAGAGCAAGAGGTGACACTAAGGTGTTGTGTGTATGAGAGGAGATGATGGTTGTATGCCTTTGGCTATTATAATTCTCCCTTGAATAGTAATAATACAATAAATCATTGCGTCAATTGTGTTTAATCTTGTTTGTTGATGCTCTGGTTATTATGCTCAATTTTTTCTTCAGTTGCCCAAATAAATAAAATAAAAAATAATTTTATTAATAAGTTAAAATAAAAAATATTAATTTAATATATTATTATATAAAATTATTATTTAACCCATAAATATTCTACACAAAATAAAATATTGATTTATTTTAACAATAAATTAAAATGGAAATTTATTATTTTTTTGTAATATTTTACATATTTTTACTAGGCATAGTTTAACTGTTTTATGTTTTTCCTTATTTAGGGGGTATTTTCTCTTTATTTTTTTCTAAAATCCTACTAGAAATTGTTGGATCAATACAGATTTATTTGGTAATACAGATTTATATAGATTTTTTCTTTATTCAAATTTTTAACATAAGGAATCCATTTCTACATTCAAAAATAAAATTTAAATAACAAAAAATTGTGATTTTATACAAATAAAAAAACAAAAAATAAAACTATTAAACCAGAAGCTCATCCAATCCATACTAAAAATCAATACAGATTTATCCAATAACCGATAAATACAAATCCTGTAACTGATGAATACAAAGCGGAACGAAAATACAAAGCATACAGATTTATCCCGTAACCGATGAATACAAAACGTAACCAAAAAATGACTTTACCATGAATGCCAACAACACAGATTTATCATGTAATCCGGAGTACAAAGCATAACCAAAATATCCTATTAAAATAATTTCACAATTGCAAATTAATTAAAAAAAATGAAAATTGATTTAATTAATTTTCAAAAAAAACATTTAAAATTAATTTATGAATTCAATTTAAGCCCTATAAATTTCCTTTTTAGATCATTCCTTCCAAAGTGGCATAACAAGTCATAGGAATTGCAAACTGATCAACAGTAATGAAAATGTTCAATATTGTATAAATTTTGGAAAAAAAGCTTATAGATATTGTTAACAAACATTACATAACAAATTAAACTTATGATTATATAGATAATCACACCTTTGTAAATAGAAAACACTCACACTAAACTCTCCATTGTACCCATTTATTGTTGACACAACATCATCAAGATTTCCCCCTAAAACCTTAGGAATTGGACATTTAAAGAAGCATTTCTTATTTCCAAACATATATGTTTTGGAATAGTTTTTCTCTAATCAACTAGCTGAAAATCATGTAATATTGATTGAAAGGTATTAGAGACTTAGAGGTACAACTGTATGTATTGTATATTTTTGTGACACCTAGAGAAATTATATACTGGTACAGTATGGGAAGGATATTGCACCATTTTGTTATACCTAGAGAAGTTAAATACTATTACAATATAGGAAAGAGAGATATATATACCATGTTAATAAAATAAGCGAAGTGGCAAGGGTTCAAAGTAGTAATGGGTGTCAATAATCATAGACACCCCAAAATAGAAATCAATCAAGACAACAATCAAAACCAATAGCCCTGAAAATACTAATATTCCACAAAAGTTCCCATCTTCTTATATTGGTAGACAACCCAAAAAGGGAGTTAATCCAAAAAGAAACCAAAACCAATAACTTTGAATGTACTAGAATATTCCACATAGATTCTCATCCTCTTAGATTGGTAGACACCTCAAAATATGAATCAATCAAAACAGAAACCAAAACCAATAACAGTGAAAGTGCTAATATTCCATATAGAAACCCAAAAAATAGGAATCAATCAAAACCAATAACCCTGAATGTACCAATATTCCACATAGATGTCCATCTTCTTGGATAAATAGACACAATAAAATAAAAATCAATCAAAACAGAAACAAAAAACAATAACTTTGAAAGTAATAATATTCCACATAAATGTCCATCTTCTTAAATTAGTAGACACCTCAAAATATGAATCAATCAAAACACAAATCAAAACCAATAATCTAAAAAATACCAATATTCCACATTAGTGTCCAACTTTTTAAATTGATAAACAACCAAAATAAAAAATCCATCAAAACATAAGCCAAAACCCATAAACCAATTCTAAATTTAACTAAATATTAAATAAATTCTAAATTTAACTAAATATTAAATAAACAGATAACTAAATCCTAATATGTAGAAATCACATTATTGAGCATTGAGGTGTAAATCGTCAACAACAATTGACTGAGACGTTTATCCAACCATGTCAGAATCAAAAGCCATAATGCATCACAACAAGCTTGCAAAGAAGTGCTGCGAAACGAGCACTGTGAACAGCCAATCGATTGGCTTGGAAGAATAAATAAAGTGAGAGGAGGCCTTCAAAATTAAACATCTTCATGCATCTCAAAATACTCAAAGGTTAATAAGACCTACAGAACATATCATCTAACATAGAAAAAGATGTGTATTTAGTAGAGTTACTTGTTTTTTTAAAAAGTCACAAAGTTAAGAAAAAAAATTATAAATATAAGGCAAATAATAATTACAAGTTAATAGGACTCACAAAACATAGTACTAAAAGTTTTGTATTAGACTATATTAGTTCAGTCACAAGTTAGAGAAGGTATTTAAAATACGATCTCAATCATAACTACTGATTAAAAATAAGAACCATTTTATAAGACTTCGTACCAAAAATGTTATGTGCATAATATTTGTAAACCACAAATTAAACGCAATCCACTAAATATGACATGAATATTAACCACAAATACACAATGCAACAATTTAATTAATTTCAACCATAAAATTTAGAATCATAATCACTAATTAAAAATAAAAACCATCTTATAAAACTTCAAAGCAAGCAAAAATGTTAGGTTGATAATATTTGTAAACCACAAATTAAATGGAACTTACTAAATATGGCGTCAATATTAATCACAAATACACACAATGCATCAATTTCAACCATATGATTTGGAATATTAATATCGGTATACTTAAAGTTGTTAGAGAGTATTTGTCCAGCCACAAGTTAGAGAAGATCCTTGAAGTATGATGTATCACAATCATTAATCAAATATAAAAACTATTTTATAGAACTTCATAAAAAATGTTATGTTAATAATGTTTGTAAACCAAAAAATAAAGGAAATTCATTAAATATGGCATGAATATCAACCACAAATACATAACATTTAGAATATTAATATTCGTGATTAGTTTATTTTACAATTTAATACGACTAAGATGGATAATGTCCATGTCAAAATATTTTAAAATAATAAAAATAATAATGAAAAATAAATATTTGAAATTTATAAAGAACTTATTTATTGAAAATGTCTAACTTTAAAAATGTATTTTTTTTAAAGACAAATATTGTAAGTAAGCAATTGATTATAACGTATTATGAAAATAATATACATTAAAAAACTAAAGACTTAAAGTTCATCTCTATTGTCTATGACAAAGTAAACATAACCCCTAAATTCGGGTCTTCCCAGAGGGAAACCAAACTATTTCAAGTTACTAAGACTGACCTACATAAAATGTCTGAAATACTTACTATTAGTAGATTATCTAAGCGACCAACATTAAAGAAAACTATACAAAAAATAAAAATGACTAGATTGAAAGAATCCCTAGACATATCCTTTAGTCAGGAGGAACCTCGCGATGAGGCTTAAGTGATCCATCATCCAACCTCACTACAAAATTCATCTAGCAAGTCGATGGGGTTCAGTCAGAAGACATGTTGAAAGATAGTTTGTGCTTCTTTACTAACTAGGAAACCATATTGAACAATAGTCGGTTCTACTTTCCCAAACAATCCAATCATAGCCTGAAGACCTTGCAATATGGTTCCTTAGAAAGCATTGCTTGGGCTACGAAGGATTTTGTTTTCAAATAGAGTTCAACAATGCAGAGGGAATTAGTACCCCGAGAATGGCTAGAACCCATATCTCGAAAAAATGGATCTACCTTCTCGTCAACCATGGTATCCTTATGATAAACCCACACTCTTTTGATGTCTTCCTTGAGTTCGTGAAGGAAATATTGGTTTGAAGGATCTGTGGTGGCAATATAGGTAGTTTGTGGCAGTTGCATCATCGACGACTTTAGATAGGTGGCAGGTAGCCTTTCCTTTCACATGCTTCCATAGAGGCATGAAGGACCAAAGACTAATGAAAAGCCAAATAAGCCATAGAGAGAGATGAAGGTGAAAAGGAAACTAGAAACAATATCGAACCCTTGGCCGAAATATCTTTGAATTATGAAGAATCACCATTCTAATGCACCAAGTGACCCCAGTGCATGGAGAGTTCATTGCTATAAATGGTAAATCAAGTCCCTATAGAACAATCATTCTCGCGCTTCAGTCGAACCACCACTAGATTGTGCTCAACATGTAGGGAAAAATATGACTGACACGATTCAGAGTAGTCTCATTTGAACAAGAGGGAACGTCCTTCAAACAACGTTCCATTGACCACATGGAGAGGAGTAGACTTACACTCTTCCTTTTCTTAGTGAAATTGTCAAGAAATCTATTTGGGCAGTTGAAATCAACCTGGGTGAGATTTTGGCATTGCAACCTTAGAGAGTTATCTTGAAGGGAGCTCCAATCCAAATCGATGTTAGAGCTCGGGGAAGCAAACCATGCATTGGCTAGGAAATCAATGGCTCTATTAACATATTGGAAAACATGAGATGGAATGATAGATGATGTTTATTGAATTTTTAAATCAAGTAGTTTGATATTTTTCTCCAAGTGCCAGTGTTGAGACACCTTCCATGGAGGGGAGTCATTTTGAAGGTGAGTGAGCATTCTAATAATGAGACAGGATTCTCCTTTCAAATTGCATGTTTTTGGTTGATTACTGAGAGTGGGGGTGAATTCAGTAATAGAGAAATTTAATCCTTTTTAACCATAAAATGTAAGTGTTATATCAATGTAGAATTATCATCCAATAGTTGCAGAGTAAATAAACAATGAAAAAATGAGCAATCATACACATACACAGTACACCAATTTTTTTACGTGGAAACCCAAAGCAGGAGAAAACCACATAATGTTTTTTCTTATATGTCTTTAAGAATTACATTCATTGGAAGCACCAAATTCATTTGTTTTCCAGCTGCAATTGGAAGGAGGCTCCAACCCCTTAGTTTCTCAGGCTACAACCTCAGGGAAGCTCCAACTCCCCAATGCTCTGGCTACAACCAGAAGGGCGCTACAACCCTCGATGTTCTTCGTCTACAACCGGAAGGTAGCTACAACCACTTGTCCGCTCCTCGTCCAACCACCCTGAAATATAAGTAGAATGATGTAACCATTGTCACACTATCGCTATGAGATATACTGTTGTAAACCTGTACCAATCAACCTACACCAAACAACATGTACCAATAACCTGAACCATGCATCGACATGTACCTCAACCTCAACAAAAATCCCTCATCAATTTCATCATCCAAATATGATTTGTAACTATGTAACATACCTAGTGTATATGATCACGTACCTGCAAACATTCCTCAACAAGAGACTAGCATTTTCATCAAATTTTACTTTAGTCTCACATGACTAGTTTTGGATTGTCAACAACCCTAACTTGCAATAATCATAACTATGTACCTATAATGAATAAAGGTATAAAAATAGTACACCATTTCCTTCATTGTCGTTTTTGCAACTTCTCCAGGTTTCACTTCTTGGAACCTCCCAAAAAAGGAGTTATAGAAAAAATGGCATACCTTGTTGAATTATGGCTTATTCTAGAGATCGAACTTGTAGAGAATTCCCCGCACGAAATATTTTTTGTATAGATCTGAAAATGGTACAAAACACAATACAGACTGTAGTATAACCAATACATTTGGTCTTACTTAATTTGGATCTGTTATGAATAAGTTATGACATTTTTACCCGAAACACTTGTTTTAGACTAGTTTCAAGACTAGACACAAACTCTATTTTCCACAGAGTGTAACTCCCAAAATACAATGACCCACAAGATGAAATTTTTATCACATCTACTTGGATATGTTTCTTCAACAACCTCCATATTTCGCGGTCTAAAGCATTCTAGAAAAAAATTGTTGCGAAAATACTGAGATTACCTGTAAATAACATACCAGAAAGCATCATCAAAAGAATTTATCCTCCCTTGAATCTCGGCCTTCTTTACTTCATCTTGCCTCTAAAATTCTCCATAGATGTCCTTTGGTTACCTCAGTCACTTGTATATATTCAATATTCTCAAGTGTGATTGAATGAGAGACCCTTGCCTCTTGTTTATACTTTTATGTAGCTTCCTCAAGGGGTTACCTGCTAACCATCTTAAATTATTTTCCTTATTTTAGGGCTAACCCACTTCTGACCACATGTCCACTTAGTAATTTCTCCATTAACTTTATTATTTAAATAACTTCTTTTGCATTCACTTTGACTTATAATACACACATCACTTCACTTTATTATTTACCTTCTAACCATCTTTAACCAGTTTCCTTATTTTAGTTCTAACCCACTTCTAACCACTTGTCCACTTAGTAATTTCTCCATTAACTTTATTATTTAAATAATTTGTTTTGTATCCACAAAGACTTATAGTACACTCATCACTTTACTTTATTATTTAAATAATTTATTCTTTTCAACCACTTTGACTACTTTGACCTTTTGGGGCTTCTAGATGACTCATGAGGGTTCTCCAACTTCACATGGTCATAACTATCTAACCATGAGGATTTATGTGACGTTCCACATACCACCAGAATGTTGGCATGTTTTATAGACAGTGTGTGCTTGTCATTGATGGAAATAACAATGTGTGCATCGATGGAAAAACATGAACAATGTAAGCTAAGGAGGATTAGAGCAGAGTCACACGTAGTGTGTAGGTGTGCACCAGGGACGAGGTTAACTCATTGCCAAAGCTCAAGAGAGATAGCGTACTCAGGATCTTAGGTAGATCAAAGGTAGAAGCCTTTGACACTTAGAAATTTTTCTAAGTAAGGAGGATGCGTAAGCTCGGGCAGAGAAGTGACATTGATCGTTGGATCCCATTCAAAATTATCGATGACCGTCAGATCTGAATCTAGACAGGAGGAGCGCAATGATGGAGGACAGATATATGGCGTTAGATCTAAGCGCAGGGTCCGACCATCATTGGATCAAGAAGAACCTGCATGTTCTTTAAAGTGCAATATCGAAGCGGTGGTCCAACTCCATTTCGGAGTTTTGGATATCGGGGTTTCGGATACCGGAAATTGGAGTGTCGAAACACTTTGCAACAAGAATGCCGAAATCGCGATATGCAAAATTGTGATATGATCTGAGCCATTGAATCAAGATCATATCTGGACCATCAAATCATAGGACACACGGCGAAAGATCGTCGTGTCACTGACTGGAAATTCAAAAGAACGGGGTTCCCTAACCTCTCGAATTCGCGATATGCGAAATCGCGAAACTTTCTTAGCCGTCAGATCGAGGTTTTTTCTGGACCATTGATCCAACTCCATCTCAAAGTCTCGACTATCATTACTTGGAGTGACGAGAACCTCCATCTAAGGAACAACGAGATGCGTGATCGCGAAAAGGTCAGGACTGTCGGATCACCAAGAACGTGAACCGTCGATCTAAGCTCCATCTCGGAGCTTCGCCTATCGCGACTTGGAGTGACAAGACCCTCCATCATAGGAATCGCGAGATGTGAACTTACAATAAGATATGGACTGTCAATACACCAAGATTCTGTATCGTTGTTCCGACTCCATTTCATAGTTTCATGAATCGCGACATGGAGAGGCAAGAAACATAACCACAGGAGTGTCGAAGTGACGAAACACATAATTACCAAATGCAGTTGTTGAATAAAGGTTGTGGTCACAGCCCTTGGTCACATCGGCGGCAGATGGAGGAAATAGCTAGAGCAACTAAGCTCCTTTTCAAGGATCGCGACTTGGAGTGTCGAGACACTTGGTCACCCGAATGCTGCATTGTCGAATGTCGAAATGCCGAAATGAATGCAAGATCGCATGGAGCCAATCCAACGGTGCAGGTGAATTTGAGCATAATCGGAGGGATAATATTGCTCCTCGCAGTGTAACTACTAGAAACCATTGATGGTCTCTGCCAGAGAATTCGAAGAGACCTCTGTGTGATCTCCAGAGGAGATGAAGAGTCTCCAATCTTCATCCAGTAAAAGAAGATGATTCTTAGAGGGATTGACAGGTGAATGAGCATTGAAGTCTGTAACTGAAAAATAAAGGATAAGATCGACTGTGCGAGAGAAGACGAAGAGTCTCAACTGCCAGAGAGGCTGAGGAATCTCAGTAGAACACCCAGTGATGCTAGACGCGTGGTGGGAACCACCAGAGAAGCTGAAGAGTTGCGATGATGATCAGGCAGAGAACTTGAGATTTGGAGGAAATTGGCACGGTATGAGCATGTAGAGGAATGGTGAATATTGCATGCACAAGGTGCACAAAAGATATAAATACACATTACAGATAAAAGATTGTGTTGGTGTTGCCGCTGGAGTTGCTGTGGATGTTGTTGTTGAAGGTGATTCATGCATGAAGAAGGATTAGAGTGCAGCAACTGAATAAAATAGAAGAAGAACTATGCAGCGAGTGGACATTGCGCACAGAGCATAAAAAGAAGAAGAAAAAAATAGGTTGCAGATGCATGCTGGAAGATAGTGAGAAAGTCTGAGTAGCAAAATCTTGTAGAACAGTAATGAGACTGGTAAGCTGTTATTGAACACTGTATCACTGAAATGGGTTTCAGTATTTCATATTCATAATCCAAGGTGGTTGGGAGGTGCTAGGGAGGACTGGTGTCCTCATAGGTTCAAGTGGGTTCTTGAACACAGGGAGTTGGTGCTTCCTTCTAGTTGGTGCTAGAGAAACCAGGGA
>SNQJ01S0050065.1:13896-25526 GCA_010110895.2 Picea sitchensis | reverse complement strand
GACTTGGAGAGGCAAGAAACATAACCGCAGGAGTGCTGAAGTGCCGAAACACGAAATTACCAAATGCAGTTGTTGAATAAAGGTTGTGGTCACATCCCTTGGTCACATCGGTGAGAGATGGAGGAAAGAGCTAGAGCAACCAAGCTCCTTTTCGAGGATCGCGACTGGGATTTTCGAGACACTTGGTCACCCGAATGTCGAAATGCCAAAATGAATGCAAGATCGCTTGGAGCCAATCCAATGGTGCAGGTGAATTTGAGCATAATCGGAGGGCTAATATTGCTCCTCGCAGTGTAACTGCTAGAAACCATTGATGGTCTCTGCCAGAGAATTTGAAGAGACCTATGTGTGATTGCCAGAGGAGATGAAGAGTCTCCAAGCTTCGTCTAGTAAAGGAAGATGATTCTTAGAGGGATTGACAGGTGGATGAGCATTGAAGTCTGTAACTAAAAAATAAAGGATAAGATCGTCTGTTCCAGAGAAGACGAAGAGTCTCAATTGCTAGAGAGGCTAAGGAATCTCAGCAAAACACCCAGTGATGATGGACGCTTTGTGGGAACCACCAAAGAAGATGAAGAGTTGCGATGATGATCAGGCAGAGAACTTGAGATGTGGAGGAAATTGACATGGTATGAGCATGCAGAGGAATGGCGAATATTGCATGCACAAGGTGCACAGAAGCTATAAATACACGGTACGGAGAAGAGATTGTGTTGGTGTTGCTACTGGATTTGCTATGAATGTTGTTGTTGAAGGTGATTCATGCATGAAGAAGGATCAGAGTGAAGCATTTGAATAGAACATAAGAAGAACTGTGCAACGAATGGACATGGCGCACAGAGCATAAAAAGTAGAAGAACAAAATGGGTTATGGATGCATGTTGGAAGACAGTGAGGAATTCTGAGTAGAAAAATCTCGCAGAACCGTGATGAGACTAGTAAGTTGTTATTGAACACTATATCATTGAAATGAGTTTTAGTATTTCATATTCATAATCCAGGGTGTTTGGGAAGTGGTAGGGAGGACTGGTGTCCTAAGAGCTTCAAGTGGGTGCTTGAACACAGGGAGTTGGTGATTCCTTCTAGTTGGTGCTAGAGAAACCAGGGAGTTGGTGCTTCCTTCTAGTTGGTGCTAGAGAAACCAGGGAGTTGGTGCTTCCCTCTAGTGGGTGCTAGAGAAAAACATAGAGTTGGTACTTTCAGCAAGTTGCAGCTTGCAAAACATAGGTTGTAGCCTCACAATGAGTTGGTGCTCATATGTATGATAATGTAAAGAATGTAAATAATACTTATCATATAAAGAAGAAGAGGTTTTTACCCTGTATGGGTGTCCTTGGGAAATATCTGTCTCTGCGTTTCTCATATATGTGACTAATGCTGAATGTGCCATTGTTTATTTCCCTACATTATTGTGATCATCATTGAGTGCCTTGTAAAGATTTTAAAAGAAGCATAATTGTTTAAGCACGATAACAACTGATTCACCCCCCCTCTCAGTTGTCCAACACAGAAATGGAATGACATGTACTATACATATAGAATATTATTACCTTCAAATATATTAAAACTCATACCATTATACATCAAACAAACTTAGGTCCATTACCCAAACCTTTGTGCTATCAAAATTCACTACCAGACTTTCTTTAAGGGTTGACATCAATGATAACCAACCCAAATAATCAACAATCCCCCCCTTTGGAATTGATGGCAACACTCTCATGCAATACCAAAGTCATATCACTCATGCTCCCCCTCTGACCATCCCTCCCCTGGAACCATGCCTCTGTGCTCTTTCTCCAAGCATTTACCTTTGCATGTGATAATATCTCCCCCTTTGCCATCAATGGAAAAGGTATATTTCATTTTGGGGCTGCTCCCCCTGAATCAACTCTTCATGAAACTGCTTTCCCAACCTAAAATGTTCTCTTTATGGTGCTTCCTCATGTAAATCTTAGACATATAAGATAAGAATTCAAAATAATTCATTTTGGAGTGGACATGTGATTCCTTTGGTGTTGCTTGAAATTGTGCCACCTTTCCAAATGCCTGCATTACATCTGGTCTAGATGTTGTCACATATAGTAACATACCACTCCTTCACCTGTATTGCCTCTGGTCTTGATAATTTTAATCATCATCTATACTCAACTTGTAACTGGTTTTCATAGGAGTGGTAACTGGTGTGCAATCTTCCATTTCAAACTTCTTTAGCATTTCTTTGATATACTTAGTTTGAGAAATAAAAATTCCTTGGTTTCTTTGACACATCTAAAGACCCAAAAAGAAGGATAGTTCTCCCAGTAATGACATTTCAAATTCATTATGCATATCCTTTGCAAATTTTTGGCTTACCATGTCATCAGTACTTCCAAAAATAATATCATCAACATACACTTCAATTAATAAAATACTATCTTGAGTTACCTTGATGTAGAGGTTTTTGTATGCACTTTGTTTTTTGAACCCTGCATGTTGTAGATATTTCTCCAGTCTAGAGTACCATGCTCTAGGAGCCTTCTTTAGACCATACAAGGCTTTTTTCAATTTACATACATAATATGCATTCTTTGACAACTGAAATCCTTATGGTTGTTCAAAGTAGAATTCTTCTTCAAGTTCCCCATTCAGAAAAGATGATTTCACATCCATCTAATACTCTTTAATATTCTTGGAGCATGCATAAGCTAAGAGAAATTAGATTGCTTCCATTTTGGAAACTGGGGAAAATGTATCTTCAAAGTCGATTCCTTCAACCTGTGCATATCCATTACATAACAATATATCTTTTTTCCTTGTAACCTATCCATATTCAATCAATTTATTTCTGAAAACCCACTTTGTGCCAATCACATTCTTACTCTTTGGTCTTAGAACCAATTCCCAAGTGTCATTCTTTTCTATTTGATCCAATTCTTCATCCATGGCCTTATTCCAGAATTCATCCTTGCTGACCTCTTCAAAATTGTTTGGTTCAATCATAGATAAGAGTGCTAGGTGCATTTGTTTTGGTGAACAGAGTTTTCTTCTAGTATCAACTCTTGCTTCTTTGTTTCTGATGATCCGAGCTGAAGGATGATTCTTTTGTACTCATTTTCTAGGTGTATTTGGAGGCACTTGTTGAACTTTATTTTCTACTTCTGTATGATCCTCTTCATATTCCCTTTCTACTTCTCCATCTTCTACTTATTCTTCGTAAATTTGTTCCATTGATTCATTTTCTTCTTCCTTTAATTCTCGTCCACCTGTTTTATCAATTGTTACATTGATGCTTTCCACAACTTTGGTCACCCTCAGATTGTAACACTTGTATGCTTTCCTTGTACTTGAGTAACCAAAAAGTACTCCTTTGTCCACACGAGAGTCACACTTTCCCATTCTTCCATCTTCTCTTTGGATGTAGCATTTGCTTCCAAATACTCCGAAGTGCTTCACATTTGTTGGTCTTCCTTTCCATAGCTCATAGGGAGTTTTGTCAGTGTTGTTTATGAGCATTACTCTATTTTGAATGTGAATTGTTGTATGCACTGCATGTGTCCAAAAAATATCTATCAATTTAGAATCCATTAGCATTGTTCAAGCCATTTCCTGTACTGTCATGTTTTTTCTTTCAACAACTCCATTTTGTTGAGGTGTCCTAGAAACGGAGAATTTCATTTTTATTCCATGCATGTTGTAGTAGTCCATAAATTCCTTTGAAGTGAACTCTAATCCATTATCAGATCTCAAACATTTGGTTTTTTAATCCATTTCATTTTCAACCATTTCCTTATAGACCTTGAAGTTTTCAAAATATTTTGACTTATTCATGAGAAAGCAAATTGCAGTCATTCTTGTATAATCATCAACTAATAACATAAAGTATTTCTCACCTTTTAAACCCTTTTTTGTAGTTGTTCCAAATAGATCAGTATGCACAATTTACAATGGTCTTGTCATTGAATATTCTTTTGATTTGAACCTGGTCTTTGTTTGCTTCCCTTGTTGACAATGCTTGCATAAAATGTTGGTTGGTTTCGTGATCTGGGGAATTTCTCTAACTGCGTCCTTTTTGTTGAATTTTACAAGGTTATCAAAGTGTATGTGACCCATTCTTTTGTGCCATATCCAACCTTCATATTACTTTCCTAGACATGACTTTTCATTTCCAATTTCACTTAATACATATATGTTGCTAGAAGTTATTGTAACTGTTCCAATCAATTTTCCTGAAACTTCTTTTCTTATCTCACACTTCTGTGAATCAAAAGTAATTTTATGACCTTGGTCACACATTTGAATTACACTTAGATAATTATGTTTCATATATTCTACTAGTAGAACATTTTTTTCCTTGGTATTCTTGTTTCCAATTCTAATTGTGCCTTTTCCAATGATTTTAGCTGAATCATCATTTCCGAAAGAGACTGATCCATCTCTTTCCTTTATTAAAGTAAGAAACATTTATTTATCACCTATCATTTGTTTTGAGCAACCACTTTTCTTCTGCTTATCTTGTAGAGCAAGTGTGCATTCTCCATTGTTGTACTGATTTTGATTTCTTATCCATGTTTTCTTCTGAGGTTCCTATATGCAATTGTTGTTGTTTTGTTGTGGTTTTGTAGGAGGGACTGTCATTCTAAAAAAATTGTACATGTGTCCAAAGTTGTTACACTTGTTGCATTCCACTTAGGTGTTCAATGATTCAAACCTGTTGTGTCTTCTTCTCTTATTTCACTGGGCCTTCTTGGATAACCCTTTTGTGTATGAATTTCAAAGTTGTTTATGTTCCTGGTTTTAGCTCTGCAATTCACAACTTTATGTTCAAAATTATTGAATGCATAACATAAACCAAAAAATATAGTTTGATACCTGGGAGTTGAAGATCTTTTGAAAGGAGTTACTCTTCTGAATCCTTCTTCTTCTTGAGGTCTGTTTGTTTCTGTCGGTTGTTGATTCNTCCTTGTAGGTCTTCCTATCCCCTTTGATTATTTTCTCTTATCTTTTTGGATATCTTTCTTATTTTGTTGTTTTAGAGCTTGATCCCTTTTCTGTCTGATTGTATCCAAGTCCATAATTGTCATGATCAGGCTTTTGACTGCTGATAATGTCATCCAAAATTTTTGAGTTGTTTTGCATATTTTTATATTGAAGATCCTTTCTCAATGTGACAATCTTTGATTCCAAATTTCCAATGATCCTGTCTTTTTCTTCTAACTATTTTTTGATTTCTTCTTCAATTCTTTTGTCTTCTTCTGTTTGAGCCTTCAATTTCATGATCATTTTTTCTACTTCCCGAGTGTCTTCTTTCTTGTATAGTTCTGTTTGTAGCTTCTTCTTTTTCTTCTTTTCTCTTCTTATAACTTCTACGGAACTCAAAAATTCTTCTCGGTAGTCCACTTCTGCCTCTTCATATTCTTCTTCAGTATCTTCTTTATCAGAGTCTTATATTTCCATGAATATAACTCTTTTTGTCTTACTTTCACTGACTTCATCTTCATCTTATGAGGATATTTCTTCTTTCGTGCATAAGATTTTATTGAAATCTTTCTTATTTGTTTTTTTTCCTTTATATGTTTGTTTTCTATTTGAGTACTCTTCATCATTCCTCTTATTTTTCTTATGAGGACATTTGTTAGAAAAATGACAAATACCATCACAATTAAAAGAAAGGAATGGAAGCTTACCTTTATATCTGTCGTTGGTTCCCTTGTTCAATCTTCTGACAAATTTGGCCACTTCTTCATCATCTTCTGATACATCACTATTGTTGTTATGTTATTTTTTCTTTTGCTTTCCATTTTTATTTGAACTTTTGGATGCTTTGAAGACTGGTTCTTTTATATCCGGATTTTCCCATTCATCTCTCATTTCATGTGCTATGAAGATTCCATGTAGTTCATCCATGCTTATTGAGTTTATATCTTCTCTTTCTTCTACTGCTGATATCTTAGAATCAAATCTCATAGGAAGAGATCTTAATACCTTTTGAACAATTACAAATTCTTTAATTTCTTCTCCCAAGCCTATGATTGCATTTACAGTTTCATCAAATCGTAAGAAGTAAGCTGCAATATTCTCATCTTCATTCATCTTTAGTTTTTCGAACTGACCCTTGTAAGTCTGAAGATTTGTTGCTTTGAATTTTGATTCTCCTTCATAAATATTTTGAAGTTTGTCCCAAATATCTTTAGTGGATTTACAATGTATAACTTTGGTGTATACCGATTCACCAAGACCATTCAAAAGTGCATTTGCGGCTTTGGAATTATTTTGACCGATTTTTATTGCTCTTTCACTTGTTGGTAGAACTGGTGGTTCTTTGTATCCATCTACTACACATTGCCAGATTTCAAATCCCTGTGCCTGTATATATATTTTCATCCTTCTTCTCCAGAATGCATACTTCTATCCATCAAATTGTGGTATTTCATTTTTATACAAGTTGTTTCTTTCCATGATCTACCTTTCCATGGTTAAACTGATTTCTGAAGGAACCTGCTCTGATACCAATTGTTGGATTACTGAAAGGGGGGTTGAATCAGTAATAGAGAAATTTAATACCTTTTAAGCATAAAATGCAAATGTTATATCAATGTATCACTATCATCCAATAGTTGCAAAGTAAATAAACAATGAACAAATGAGCAATCATACACATACATAGTACACCAGTCTTTTTACATGGAAACTGAAAGCAGGAGAAAACCACAGAATGATTTTTCTTATCTGTATTTAAGAATTACATTCATTGGAAGCACCAACTTCCTTTTTTTTCTAGTTGCAAATGGAAGGAGGCTCCAACCCCCTAGTTTCTTATGCTACAACCTTAGGTAATATCCAACTCCCCAATTCTCTGGCTACAACTAGAAGGAGCCTACAACCCCCTATGTTCTCCGGCTACAACCAGAAGGTGGCTACAACCACCTGGCCTTGCCTCATCAAACCACCCTGAAATATAAGTAGAATGAAGAAACCACTGTCACACTATCAATGTGAGATATACTATTGTAAACCTATATCAATCAACCTGTACCAAAGAACCTGTACCAATAACCTGAACCATGCATCAACCATGAATCAACATGTACCTCAACCTCAACAAAAATCCCTCATCAATTTCATCATCCAAATATGACTTGTAACTTTGTAAAAGACCTGGTGTATATGATCACATACCTACAAACCTTCTTCAACAAGAGACTAGCATTTTCATCAAATTTTACTTTAGTCTCACATGACTAGTTTTGGATTAGTCAACAACCCTCATTTGCAATAATCATAACTATGTACCTGTAATGAATAAGGTCTAAAAATATTACACCATGTTCTTTAGTATATTTTATGTAATTTCTCTAGGTTTCACTTCCTGGAACCTCCCAAAAAAGGAGTTATAGCAAAAATGGCATACCTTGCTGAATTATGGCTTATTCTAGAGATCGAATTTGTAGAGAATTCCTTGCACGAAATATTTTTTGTATAGATATGAAAATGGTACAAAACATACTATAGACTGTACTCTAACCAATAC
This sequence comes from Picea sitchensis, assembly GCA_010110895.2. Taxonomy (NCBI): domain Eukaryota; kingdom Viridiplantae; phylum Streptophyta; class Pinopsida; order Pinales; family Pinaceae; genus Picea; species Picea sitchensis. Next base: position 18,016 of record SNQJ01S0050065.1, on the reverse strand, counting down.
ATTTGGTATTACTTAATTTGGATCTGTTATGAATAAGTTATGACGTTTTCACCCGAAACAATTGTTTTAGACTAGTTTCAGGACTAGCCACAAACCCTATTTTCCATGGAGTGTAACTCCCAAAATAAAATGACCCAAAAGCTCAAATTTTTATCACATCTACTTGGATATGTTTCCTCAATGAACACCATATTTCTCGGTCTGAATCACTCTAGAAAAACATTTATTGCGAAAATGGTGAGATTACCTATAAATAACATACCTTAAAAGCATCATCAAAAGAATTTATCCTCCCTTGAATTTTGGCCTTTTTTACTTCACCTTCCCTCTGAAATTTGTCTTAGATATCCTTTGGTTACCTCAATCACTTGCAGATATTCAATATTCTCAAGTGTCATTAAATGAGATACCCTTGCCTCTTATTTATACTTTTATGTAGCTTCCTCAAGGGGTTACCTTCTAACCATCTTAAACCACTTTCCTTATTATAGGGCTAACCCACTTCTAACCACTTGTCTGCTTAGTAATTTATCCATTAAATTTATTAATTAAATAATTTATTTTGTATTCACTTTGACTTATAGTACACTCATCACTTCACTTTATTATTTACCTTCTAACCATCTTAAACCATTTTCCTTGTTTTAGGGCTAACCCACTTCTAACCACTTGTCCACTTAGTAATTTCTCCATTAACTTTATTATTTAAATAATTTCTTTTGCATCCCCTTTGAATTATAGTACACTCATCACTTCACTTTATTATTTAAATAATTTCTTCTTTGCAACCACTTTGACTACTTTGCCTTTTGGGGCTTCTAGATGACTCATGAGGGTTCTCCAACTTCACATGGCCATAACTCTCTAACCATGAGGAGTAATGTGACCTTCCAAAAACCACCGTAAATGGCATGACATGTACTATCAATATAGATTAGTATTACCTTCCAATATATTAAAACTCATACCATTATACATCAAACAAACTTAGGTCCATTACCCAAACCTTTGTGCTACCGGAATTTGCTATAGGAAATTCTTCAAGGGTTGACATCAATGACAACCAACCCAAATAATCAACAATTGTTTCAATATATTTCCATCGAGATAGTTATTTTTTAATTTTGAATCCTTATTACCCAAATAAATTAATATGGTTATTCCCAGTGATTGTTTTCTTACGAACTTGAAAACTACTTATAGAATCCCATATGGAGGATGTATTATGAAGTAAAGGACTTTACTAGATTACCTTGGGGAAATAAATTATGCCAGCAATGCCTTAAGGAAATCTAAATGGGACAATCAAAATGATGAATCACAAGGATTAATTTTAATTTCCATCTGTAGTGACTTACAGTTTCATCTTCAAGGAATTTATGACCTAGATGAGGCTTGGGAAAAAATGGAAACTATATTTGGTAAACAAAATTAGAATCGAACCCACTACACTGAAAACAATTGAGTTCTTTAAATCCCATTGATTTTTCTTATATTCTTTTTTTGTATGTACTTTTCACTCCATTAGAGAATATTTATGATATACTTACACACCAAACTATTTTGAATCTTTTTTTGATTCTTTGATTAGAGAGTACTACAAGTTCTTTCATATTGGAGTGATCAACAATACAAGTACATATAACAAAGAATTAGTGGCCGAATAGATCGATAAGTCCATGCATCCAAAAAAGCAACATCCTTGCAAAAACAAGAAAAAAAAGAGTCTCATATACTCTTAGCCAACTTCTACTCCAAATGGCGACAAAGGAACAAAATATAAAAGTAGGAATACTTAGAGATATTTCAATTTTTGTGGGAAAGATGGTCATCTAAATTCTAAATGTTTTAAGAAGATGAAAGCCTTATAAGTAGCAATGAATTTTTGGGTATGTGTTATACTCTTTTCATGTGTGTGTGTGGGCACGTCAGATTCGACAACTACGTCTGACGATCCCTTTTTGCTATTTTTAGCGGTTTTCTAAATTAATCCCAGATTAAGGGATTAGGGTTTTGGTATCTACGAATTACCTAAAAAAATGTATATATTGTATGTTGAATGGTGAAATTCAATATAATGAAATAAGAAAGGTTTTCTCGGTTGAGGGTTTCCGATATAAAATCTCTTTGTACTCTGTGTATGAGCCATTGATTAAATTATGTTTTGCTTAAGAATCTATATGCATTGCTTTACTTCATAGGTTTAAAACTTACATGTGGTATCAGAGCTCGTTTTGGGTTTCAGAGGGACTACTTTGTTGTTGAGGTTTTGGCTCAGTCTTGATAGATCAAGTTTATCTTGGAGCTCTGATAAACTTGGGTTTAGTGGGAGCTTTTGCAGTGGAGATTCGAGTATAGAAAGAGGAATGGCGAGCTCATCTAGAATCGAGACAAAGAATTTCAATGGTAAAAACTTTGAGCTATGGAAGCTCAAGATGGAGGACCTTCTTGTAGAAAAAGAACAATGGATCATTGTGGATCCTGGTACACAGCCTACTGGTACACCATCTACTAGCACACATGATACTAGTACAAAACCTACTAGTACACAAAATACTAGTACACCACCTACTGGTATGTCGAAGTAATATTGGGAGAAGTTGGAAAAAAGAGCAAGGAGTACTATTTGACTCTGCCTGGCAGATTCAGTGTTATTGAATGTCTCAGGACAATGTACAACCAAGGAACTATGGGATAAGTTGGGGAATTTGTATCAATCAAAGTCCCTAGTAAACAAGTTGTTTCTTCGAAAGAAGCTGTATAATCTTAGGATGGAAGATAGACATTCTGTGACAAAACATCTACATGCCTTTAATACTCTGGTAAGTCTACTTGTCTCTATTAATATTATGATTGCAGAAGAAGATAAGTGTATTACTTTTTTATGTTCTTTTCCAAAATCTTGAGATAATCTGGTTGCAACAATTGGTAGTACCACTCAATCTACATTCAAGTATGAGGATGTAGTTTCTTCCTTGTTATCTGAAGAGATGAGGCGGAAAAGCATGGATAGTCATAGCAGATATGATTTATTTGTAAGAGGTTGTACCCAATACAGGAATCCTGGTAAGCCTTCGAGGGGGAGACCTAAATCTATAGGTAGATCTAAGTCTCCAGAAAAATCTTTGAGGAAATGCTGGAAGTGTGGTAAAACATGGCATTATAAGAAAGATTGAAAGTCTAAGAAGGTTGAAAAACCAAAGGGATCTGATAGTACCTCTTCCACAGAGGCGAAAAACCTCCATTGAAGAAGGATGTGATGTTTACCTGGCATCTACAGGTACACATGCAGACCGTGATGTATGGTTGATCGAATCAGGTGCATCATACCATATGACTCCTCATAGGGAGTGGTTCTTTGAATATGAAAAATATGATGGTGGTGATCTATTCCTAGGAGATGACTCGACAACCAAAATCATGGGACGTGGAAGGGTTAAGTTGTTTCTAAAATATGGAAGGATTAGAACTCTCTTCGGGGTTCTGCACATTCGAAAACTTGCCAGGATCCTAATATCTGTAAGCAAGTTTGATGATGGAGGAGTGGATACTATATTTGGAAAGAACACTCGCAATATGGTACAAGGAGAAATGGTGTTGATGAGGGGAATTCAGTGTGGAACTCTATACAAGTTGTTGGGAAGAACTTATACTAATGGATGTAATAGTTATGTTGTCCCTGAGAAGAGAAATGAAGGAGACAAGACCAATACTATCCCAGAAAAGAATACCATGCTATGACATCAAAGACTGGGGCATATTAGAGAAAAGGGCCTTCTAACACTACATTGTAAAGGTATGGTTTAAAGTATGTCTAATTGCACTTTGGATTTTGATTTCTATGACATTGCATATATGGTAAACAAAATCGAGTAAGATTCCCATCTGGTGCGACAAGAGCAAAGGGGATCTTAGAGTTGATACACAGTGATGTGTTTGGACCTGTTCATGTTCCATCCCTAGGTAAATCTTTTTATTATGTTTCATTCATATATGATTTTTCATGGAAAACATGTATTTGTTTTCTTAGAAAGAAATCTGAGGTATTTGATAAATTTAAAGAGTTTAAGGCTCTGGTAGAAAATCAGACAGAGAAGAAAATAAAGGTATTGAGAACAGA